>JAGKTI010033014.1:0-11773 GCA_018397915.1 Birgus latro | reverse complement strand
ACACACACACACACACACACACACACACACAACCTTGCCAAGCAGCGAGACATCATCCGCATACATCACATCTGAAATATTCCATCCCTTACCATTCATCACCAGCTTCACTCCTCTCTCCGTAACTCTCCCAGTGATCTCTCTCTCTCTCTCTCTCTCTCTCTCTCTCTCTCTCTCTCTCTCTCTCTCTCTCTCACACACACACATGGGAACACCGCAGATCCTTGTCTCACTCCAGTGCTAACAATTAATTACTCTCTGTGACCATACAAATATTATGTAAACGGTAGTAAGGAAGAACGCAAGAATTATCCAATCATACGTTTGAAACTGGTGCATCATACCTTGAATTGACAAACAAGAAATCATTGAATAAACATCCGCTATTACCACCAAGTTCCATGCGTATCCAACAAAACAACCCATTTGCCATACAATTTACAAATATAAGTACCTTTATATCTCAGCTAACGACCAATCACCATTGAAACCATAACTCTGGAGTGAAACCCGTCCTATGCAATAAAACCAGTGATGAAATAACTCTGAATCAGAGACAGAAAACACGATGGAAAAACATAACCCACAAACGAAGCTTAACTACGGAATCTATTAAAGAGAATCAGGAAAAGATGCAAATTAATGAATGATCTCAAGAAATAACGAGGAAACGCGTACGTGGTCATGATGTAATAACAGAACTGAAAAATAATGCAAAAAAAAAAAAAAGGATATGAGCAGTAATGCAGTTCAGCTGAATCAGAAAAATGTACAGATGATGATTCACTAGATCAACTGACTCTTGCGAAAATATAAAAATGTTTGTTGAAAAGGAAACGAAAGAGTAAGACTTCAAAGAAAGAAAATTGTGAAAAGCAAAATAAAGCCTCTTACTTGAACTTCAGCAATATGAAAATAACTTACCTCAGCATCGGGGTTGAAACTTATTTCACAAAAATATTTATACTCACAAAAGTTATGTGGAAAAATAAAAAACACGGCTTATAACTAAACACTGAATAAACACTTATTGCTTTCATCACTTGTAGGCTATAATTTTCTTCAGTTAGTTTCACCAGTCGTAATTAATAGGTTCCTTATTCTCATTAAATGAAGTCTGGTCCTACAACGGAAGTGTATGTAATGATTTTCTTGCTTTATACTGAGGTTGATGGGTAGATGGTAACTGGTCATTTTCGACCCATGTGGTTGCTACCTCAAGTGACGTGCAACTACAGGACTGCTATGTCTACGCAGTCATCATTCTTAGGCAGGGAACTCGGCCATACGTATACTGAGTCTAAGTTTTCAGCCGAAACTCACATTGCCACAAAACATACGGTAATAGTTTCCAGTAACTATTGGAGACTCAATAGCTGTTTTTTGCTATTTGGCCAAGCTCACGGTTCACAGAAAATAATCATTTATTTAAGCCAACTCCAGTGCGGAAGGTTTTCAAGAGGAATCCTGGTGTCATTTTGACTGAATGGTGTCGAGGTGAGTTTTCACCCACTGCTTAGGTTCACGTGATTGCATTCTATTTACCTTATCAGTATATTATCTTGTTTATCATTCTTGACCCCCAAACAAGCCAACTAATCCAGATAACCTTTACTACTGGATCATCTGTATTCTCCCTGGACTTGTTTTGAACTCTGATAACTGATACTTTCTAGTTCAGATCATAACTCTGGAATATTCCATCTTTTCATCCTCACCCCATCCAGTCCACGATACTCCTACCACTGGTTCATCTGAATTCTTTTGTAACCTGAGGAACTAGATGAATCTTCCCAATGCTGATAATTTTGGAACCCACCCCCTCGGTCTCAACCCAGTCTACGATAATCCTACCCCTGGCTCATACGAATTCTTCGGAAACTGGACGTGTCTGATCTTGGTGATGTGATGATGGTTTCTGGTCCTCATCATACCTCTAGAACCTGCATGTAAGTAAAATTATACTCCCTCGAACCTCTAATATCTCTTGTACGGATATCCTTACCATTGGCTCACTGGAATTCTTCTGGAAGTGGACTAGTTTGACTCCGACGACAGTTTCCAAGTCTGATCCTATCTATAAAATTTCACCTGGATTATTTTCAGTCTTTTTCATCCCCATCCCTAAAGTCCCTAATCCGAATATGTCCCCAGTCCAAATAACCTTACCATTGGCTCATCGGAATTCTTCTGGAACTGGACGAGCCGGACCCTGGTGATGTTCTCCATGTCGACGTCGCCGTTGGCTGGATCGACCTCGTCCCCGCCGTTGAGGTAAGGGAGGAGGGGCGGCGGGGTGACTCTTATGGCCTCGTCTCCGTACACCTCGTGCGCCACCACATCGTGAGCCTGTAGCAGCGCCTGGGGTAGCGGGACGAGATACACGCAGGGGGTTAGTGCGCTACGGGGGGCGGCATGGCCAGGGGGGGCGGGACAAGGTAGGGGTTAGGTAAGAGAGGGACAGAGGCAAAGGTTAGGTCAAGCTGGGTCATGGAAGGAAACGGGGAGTTGGGTGGGATGTGAGACTGTTATAGTTAAATATGGAAATAAACAGAATTAGGGGGTGGCAGGGGTAGGACAAAGGCAGAGTTAGGTTAGGTTGATCAGGATAGAGTAAGAGTTAAGTTAGGTTAGGTTAGGAAGGGGAAGGAGACAGGCAAAGTTAGGTAAGGTAAGGAATTCAGGTTAGGTTGGATGAAGATGGAGCATGGAGGGCAGGAGAGGGGAAAGTTTGTTAGACACTAAGACTGTTTTAGTGTAGACTGGAAAATCATTAAAGGAGAAAGCGTACTAGTAAGGCCAAGTTAGTTGAAAACGAGGCAGAGGTCAAGGTAAGGTCAGGGTAGGTGAGGAGATACGCACACGGAAAAAGGGGTGGGACTGTAATTACCACGGCTAGATGTAGAATGAAGTAAGGGAAGAGTCAGGGTGGAAGTGAAAAAGAGGGACTGTGGTTAAAACTGGAGTGGAATTAGTGGGAACGGTAGGATGGGGCTGATGAGAGACTGTGATTACATTCAGACTGGAATTAGGGAGAGGAAGGGTGAGGCTGGGAAAAAGGGATTGCAGTTAAATCACTGTCGAAATTAGGAGGAGGGGGCAAGGTGGAGCTAAGATAATATGATTACTATAAGAGCAGTATTAGGAACAGAGGTAGAGTGGGCTTGGTGGTGGTATGGGGGACAATGGTGGAGATGGTTGTGAGTTGGGGATGAACAGAGCTGGTTGTGGTACGAGGAAGAGGCAGGAAAAGGCCGACTGAGAATGGGTAGTGGGAAATGGCAAGAATACAATGGAAAGTGTGTTATCGGACAGAAGGGGTTAAGAACTGCAGAATACGGTTTAAGGAGGGACAGAGAATGGATAAGGGTGGATGTGGGATTATGATCAAATATGGCAGGGGAATGCAAGTAAGAACTGGCGAAGGGCGAGGTTTGTTATGGTTAAATATTACTGAGATGGCGTCCAGACAAGGTTTTCATTATGGATGAGAATATACTCATTAATAATTAGATATGTGAGCACTGTTGGGTTTGGTAAGATTTTACACTGAGGTTTGAGTATGGTTGGAGTATTGATTGGGATATAATTATGCTGATATTCGGAAGGCGGTCTGGATATAACATTGGTTGGATGGGGTATGAAGTTTTTATTTACTAATTTATAGGGAGATGAGGAGGAAAAGGTTCAAGGCAAGATTTACCTCCGAAGAGGTGTGGAAGAGGCATGAAAGGATGTAAAGAAGGGCCTGAGGGTGAAAGGGAAATCTAGATGGGTTGGGTGATGGGGATGGTTAGGGAAGAAAATGGTGTATTTGGATTCCTGAATTTAATATACAGCTAAAACGGACCGAATTTTTTTTTATGAATGGTGAGCGAGTGTAATCAGCTTCATCAACAGGAAAAATGATAAGATTAGGGTTTTATGGAAGTTAGGGTGATGTGAAGAGGCAATTAAGGGTTTCTGAGTGAAGCCAGTGGGTCAAAATATGGGATATTAAGCTCAGGTCAGGTTTACTGGAGAGAAATGTCAGGGTCAGGGTCACTGGGAATTATCCTCCTCACTGTGATATATTATTGGTACTACCGGACGATTTAAAACCCAGTGTGGAGGTCTAGTACTAAAGGGGTTAATGGGGATATAGCTAACTACTAGAAAAAATAAATAAATTCGATAGTCTTGTTGTAGCAAAAACTTAACATCACAGTGAAAGGGCTATCTACCTGACGCTATCATGATTTACTTTTATCTACTGATTGGTTATTACACTTAAAAGATCTTAACTGTAATCCTGTCAATGGGATAATAGTAACAGTGACCTAAGAGTGACTTTGGATACTCGTGGGAAAGGGAGAGGGCAATATTGAAGCAGGAATTGTTGATGATTTGATAACCTCTTCAGTGCGATGATGTCTTTTTATAACTGATCTTTGATGCTGCCACAGGATACTATTGCGTATGGAGAAGTTAATTAAGCAGATAATGGTTTTTATAAAGTTGTATCAAACCCTTGCAGTCTGAATTAATATCTAATATGAATGAAATTTTGGGGGAGATAACACGAATACAATGATAAAGACGTCATCGATGCGAAATGGTTAATATTGGAACGGTAGGCGATGAGATGATTTTAGGGGACTGGAAATAACACTCACCAGGCGAGGCAGGAAAATGAACGATTAACTGGGAAAGAATGCAAACAGAATCAAGAGTAAATGGCTATGTAAATCCAACGGCAGAACTGTGCTAGGATGCTGGGTCGTCGGCTAGAAGAGGGGTATTTATAAGGTGGAAGGAAGGATTTATAAGGTGGTAGGGGAGAATTAGTGAGAAGGTCGGACTAGCGAATTCGTGTGTGAATATGGTGCAGGGACGACAGAGACAGGATGTTGTTATTTTAGGTTAAGTACGGTTAGGTTTGACGAGAAGTTAGGATGGGTTACGTTAGGTTAGGCTGGGTTATTCAGGTTAGATTTGGTTGGGTTATATTGGGTTAGGTTAGGCTAGGCTGGGCGAGGCTAGGTTAGGTTAGGTTAAATTGGTGTATTCGTGTGTGATATATGCAAGGAGTGTGGAGACAGAGGCGTGAGGAGGTGATAGCGAGAGGGTGGGATTAGCGCTGAAGGAGGGATTATTACTTATTAAGGAGGGGGATTAGGAGCGAGGTGTGAGAATGGAGGAGGAAACTAGGAAGGGAGGGGAAACGGAAGAGGAAATGGGAGAGGGATGGAAGAAGAGATGGGAGAGAGATGGAAGGGAGAAGGGTAAGAGAGGACGAAGGGAGTGGAAGGAAGAGGGAAAAATTATGTTGCAAGAGAAAGATAGAAAGAAGGACTGTGATGGCGGGAAAAAATGAGAAAGAGAGAGAGAATGAATGGCTCAATTAGGCAATAAAGATTAGGTCAGGGTGGTAATGAGAGGCAACGAATGAGGTGAACAGATCGACAAGAAATAAATGAGAGGACGACGACTCAATGAAAAGGAAGTATGGAAAAACAGAGATTTATGTGATGGTAAATAAGGAAAAAGAAGAGGGTAGTGGGTGGAGGAGAGGAGACACGAGGTAAAGAAAGAGAGAAAATGATAAAGGATAGAGATAACAGAAGGGAAAGTGAAGGGTGAGGAGAGAGGTGACACAGGGGGAGTTAAGAGAAGGGAGGGGGAATGAGGATATGACGAATGTGACGTAAGGAAGGGGAGAAGGAAAGAGGAGAGAAGGCAAGCCGGGAGGAAGAGGGAGGGAGGGAAGGTGAATAACGGAAAGACTAATGTGACGCAAGGATAACGGAGGAAAGGAGATGGGAGAGAACTGGATGTAGGGGAGGGGGTGTGCGAAGGGAGAGAAGGGAGGTAGAAAAGGAGGATGACGGGAGAGAAGGGAGGGGGAAAAGTAGGGAGAATAAGGATAATGGAGGGTAAGGTAGGGAGGGAGGGGGGTTATGGATTATCTACTTTATAGCAAGGCTTTAGAGTGGCAGAGAATTAATATTAGTCACTCGCTGGATAAAGACAACACGGCTATTATTATTATTATTATTATTATTATTATTATTATTATTATTATTATTACTGTGGTTGTTATTATCATTATCAACCCCACTGAATCCGGGTGCCTGTTTTTTTTTATCTTATTCTTGCTACCTTCAGACGATTTTAATGGGGTTTGGAGAGGCTTTCTTTTAAACAGGAGGAGTTGATAAAGCCATCAATCCCTCCACTACCAGGGCCCTCTCTATGCCGAAGAAAATAGTCCTTTATTAGCAAGAATAAAAAATATATAAAATTAAAGGAGCTAAACCCACTAAATCCGGCTGGCTTTATTATTTTTGTGTATTCTTGCTGCTACCAAACGATTTCCTTCAGCCTGAGAAAAGGCTTCTGGTATGTAAGGGATTTATTAGGCTGAGAAATCCCTCCAAGCATAAGAAATCCCTCCAGTTCGAAACGATTACCCTGAAGTGAAAAAAATCACTAGGAGCAAGAGAGAGAGAAAAAAGGGGGGGGGGGGGCATTCCCTGACCAGTGGGTTTAATAATGTCACATCTTCAGCACGAGGACGCAATTCTTATCCTTGCTATTTCCAGACAATCTTAACTGAGTTTAGAGGACTCTTTGAACTCTATTCTCGTCGGCTAACGAATCTTCCTAACATGTTTTCCAAAGCGATTTATTTTGCTTATTATACCTTACCGTCCTATTCTGTGTTATATCAATCATTCCAACATCGCCACAATCTGCATAAAGAACACACGCACAAACGAGATTAACCACCCATATCCAAGAATAAATCGCTGAGGAAAAGATGTTAGGGAGCTTCCTGACCCAACGAGGGTAAGGGCCCTTAAGTAGTGAAAGGGCCAGTTTTAAAGCCATTTCTAACGTCCTCTAAGTAAAAAAAACAAACTAATCTTAATGGAATCTAAAACGATTAAAGCGATCTTTAATCCTCCTAAATCCCCTGAAATTAAATCGTCTGAAATTAGTAAGATTATAAGAAGAGACGTCCTCGGCCTGATCAGGTTAACTTATGTACCCATGGAAAAAAAAAACAAGAAATACATTACCAAATATTTAACCATTATTATTATTATTTTTTTAGAAACAGGTAGGGAAGGGGGGAATTTAAAAACAAATTAGGCGGAACGACACGCGAATAATATATAGAACAGAAAAAGAAAAAGAAAATGATGAGAAGAAATACAGAGGAAAGACCCAATTAATGAAAAGAGACAAAGACATAGAGATAAAATGAGAAAGATGGGAAGATACAAAGAGGCAGGCAGAGTGAAATACAGTTAAAGATAAGGAGAAAGAGATACATTAAACGGACAGGATTTATATAAAAGAAAAAAAAGTCACTGTTATGTTTAAATATATACACAATTTTTTCCTTACCCAGCCAGTGAGAAAATATATTAACCCTTTCGCTTCCATGAACTCATTTTTTACTCAGGCTGCCACAAGACGATTTTTTTTCTTTTTTTGCTGGGGAAAATTTTTGCTGTCAGAGTTGAAGTAGTAGGAGTTGTACTGTAGCCCCAAGTTCATCTGAATGTAAACCCAGTGGACTGAAGGCTGAAGTCGTCCCTCTCGTGCAACCCCCCATCCTCATTCTGCGGGATGGGGAGGGTAATGAGGGAAGTATCTATAGACTGGCAACTCTACCGTCCGATTTCTAGTGCCACCACGTGAAGGCGTCCCCCTCCAGCACCAGAAACTTGGAAACTGTCTCAATTAACTTTGAAATAGACGATCCCCATCTGAATAAAACGGTTTGAACGCAGCCTTAGCAAAATATTCAGATATGTCCATGGCAGCGAGAGGGTTAAGAAGACAGAGTGAGAGAAATCAAGACGAAAACAACAGCAATAAATGGAATAAAAGTAATAAAAATACAACATGGACAATTTACAACAACAATAATATTCGTCGTTAATAGTAAAAGATCATGCTCATAACAATACATTCTACTCTAGGGTTAAAATATTATCACTCGTATTATCAATCAACAAACACTACAATATAACCTACTGATGATAACCTTAATTTTAATAACATGGCCAAAAAATAAACAAAACACAGTCATCATCATTATTGTCAGCATTTTTCAATATCATTCGATTAACAACTAAGCTACGGCATCATATATATATATATTACTCATTAGAAATACAAATTTTGTATAATGCACGTGCGCATGCAGACGAGTGAAGATAAGAGAGAAGAGGCGGAGAAAAGGGAGGAAAGGGAGCAAGAGGAAACGAGCAATGATCAAGGAATAAGCAGGCAAGGATGAGAAAAACTGCAAGAGACTGATGCAAGAGGAAAAGTATGAAGCAAGGAGGGATGCAAATAGGAAAGGGAGGAAGCAAGAAGGAGAATGGATGCAATAAGCCAAGGAAGAGAGAAGGTGGGAAGAGGAGCAGGAGTTAATGCAGAGAGGAAAAAGGGAAGCGAGAGAGATGTGATGCGCTCAGATGAAATGAGGAGGGAATGAATGAAGATGACACGATAAAATGAATCTTAAAAATGGGTGACGAGAGATGATAAGCTAAGGGTGATATATCTAGAGACAGTCGACATATCATGAAAAAAATAAAGCTCTGATGTGCATGACCAATGAAATTTACAAACATAACATGTTAGATAAATTGTGATACATTTCCTCATTGACATTATCATGAGGAAAAATATAATTATGATACCACAGCAAGAATAATGAAACTTACAAATAGGTGGTTAGATCTAGTGAATGACGCCAAAAGAAAAAAAAAAAAGAGATTTAAGCGTAATGATATCATTTGGGGGGGAAGTGAAACCGCAACGTTAACGGTATCAATGGAACTTGAAAAAAATATATAAATGACCTGAGGTTAAACGAAAACAGCGTGGTTCTATAATAAAGCTATCAACATGCCGTGAAAATCATATTTCATGATAAACTGCACATGAAGCCATAATGATACCGTCTGAACAAAATAAATAAAAATAAATAAAACAAATAATTCTAAGCAAAATACTCAACAATAAGCGGATGTAATACTGGATGCCAAACGAAAATGCGAAAAGAAAAAAAACGCTATAATGCAATTAAATTTAACAGTATATGTAAATAAAATTATGAATTAACATTTTGTGAGACAGAAAACTGCAATAGAGGGCAATTTAACTAGAACAAAACATATGCAAATTAATTTAAGAGGGTACGAACACGCTGAAAGAAATAAAGGCGTAAAAAATATTACAACAGAAACAAAATCATGAATAATATATGATAATATGCACTGTACAAGTGTAACGCAAGTGAATAGCAAGCTTTTGCTAATGCATATTTTGAAATTCAGTGACGATATACTGTATATTACATTTCAGATTACACCACACATTCTGGAAGACTGAGTAATCTCTCATTTCAAATAATCTTAGTACCATCTTATGATGCTCATTTACTCATCACATGCCTTCCACAAATTCATTAATGCTACGAACAAGTTATCAGTTTACAACATATTTTCTGCCTGACGTCTTAGAACAAACAAATGATCACTACACATCTGACATCTGACATCCCAGAAATTACCCTATTCTTCACATACACAAGCTCTTCTACAAAAGCCTCCATCCTCTCAGCCAGTACTCTACCATACACCTCAATGGAGATATCCCTGTGGTCACGGCATTCCCTCCTTGATTTTCCTTCATGTAAAATACTACCAGTTTTTTTTTTCATCCAGTTCCTATATATTATTCAGTGTAAACAATTTAACCTACACAACTTCCTAGTCCCTTTCATAATATTAACAACAATTATCTACTAACACCATCCACCCTCCCTGTCTCTAAGACCTTGAGTTTCTTTATCACTGCTGACCTGACATCTCCTCTACTGGTATCTTTCCTCATACAAATCACTTTTATAACGCCAGGCAATCTGACCCAACTTGCTATTCCGTTTTCATAGAAGTTCTCATGTGTTTGTATTTCTGTTTCAAGCGTTTCATTTTTCTTTCAGTCCCTCTCCTACAACCAGTAATTCGAGTATACAGTCAAGTGGAGAAAGTGAGAAAAAGCACATGTCCTTATGCCTAAATTTTCTATATATATATTACTTACGGGATTTCAATGAATCAAGCATGTGTACATTAACCTACTTATGAATCCATGCTCCATTTTCTCACCTACCTATGAATTTTTTTTTTCTCTCTCCCCGGAATTCCTCGGGTCCCTCAAATATAAATATATACGAGTCTTATTTCCTCGGTATTGCTCGCCTATTCAAATGTGCTGCTGGTGTGGGCCAAGAGGGATGTCCCTTCCCCTACCCCATTTCCCCATCCACACCAAAATTCCTTATGTCGCACACTAACTTTCTTTCCTCGGGGTTTTTCTCTTTTTCTGCATCTCTCTCTCCTCTCCTTTTTTCTCATCCACTCTCAACTCTTTTAAAAAGTTTTCTGCTCACTTCCTTCCTCTCTTCCTCCACTAACTTCTGTACCCTCCCTTCGTTTTCCTCCTTTCAATCTTGTTTCATTTATTCCTCTTTTACCAACTCTCTCTCTCTCTCTCCCACTTGCTCTCTCATCTTTTCTTCTTCCCTCCCAACTCTTATCTTCCCTCTCTTCCTTCCTTTCCTCTTCCCTCTCTTCCTTCCTTTCCTCTTCCCTCAACCTTCTAAGCCTTACTTCCTCTTCCTTCCCTTCCTTTTTTCTCCCACCTTCCCTCCCTCTCTTCCTTCCTCTTCCCTCCTACCTACTCTCCGCCCAAGGGAAATTCTCCAAGTCGGTGCTGTAAATATTAATAGTGATGGAGGGAAATACTTTTGCTCCCCCAGTCACGCGTGGGAGGAAGGGAAGGCGGGTGTGTGTGTGTGTGTGTGTGTGTGTGTGTGTGTGTGTGTGTGTAAAGAAAAACGAACGACCTATAATACGTGGTTGGAGTCTATGGTCGGCTTTATTTAATCTGATTTCCTAGCCATCTGTCTGTTTATTTGGTAATGCCCATCTGGTTCCATCTGTGTATATCTATCTATCTGTCCATCCATCTACATATCTATCCATCTATCTATTTATCTATCTACAGTACAGGGTCTGTCTGTGTGTCTGAATCGATTTCGACCACAAGGCTTCCAGATGATCCCTCCTAGGTAACGACTCCTTTTCTCACGACACACCATTCTTCTCACACATACATACATACATATATACACCTTTCATTACCCGTACTCTCGTCAGGTACGGAGGCTCCCTAACACCTTTTCCTTAGCGATTTATTGTTGGATACGGCTGGTTAATGTAATTTTGTAGGTTAATTATGAAGTGTATTGTAATATTAAAATGACAAATAACACAAGAGGATAGAAAGATGGAATATGCAAAATAAACTGCTTAGGAAGAGGTGTTAGGGAGCTTCTTAACCAACGAGAGTACGGACCCTCATCTTTCTCCACCTCGTTCTCGGTCTCCTCCTCCCTCACCATCCAGCCACCTCAAGATTATGGCTGCAAAATCTGAAGGTGGCTTACGTAAGAGGGAAAAGTCGTGAAGGGTCGCTGGGTCGTAAAGGGTAAAGAGGGGGTATAAAGGGAGGACGCTAAAAACAGGGAAAGGAGAAAAGGTCAAAGGTTAATGAGACGAGACGAGGCGAGGGGCCAAGATGGACGAAATGTACTTAAATGTACTCAAAAACACCTCAACCCCTTCAATCCGATAATGTACTTTTTATTCTATTCCTTCTAACGCCAGACTCTTAATTCTAAATCCTTCTCTCTCTCTCT
>JAGKTI010033013.1:0-11773 GCA_018397915.1 Birgus latro | reverse complement strand
ACATTTTGGTAGCAGTGGTTTGGGGTTATTCCCAACTTTGAGTAATTAAAGGAAATAACTTAAGGGAACTGGAAGGAAGAAATAGTGAATAGTGAATATTCTTCTTCTTTTTTAATTTGTTCTGAAAATGAGTGATTTTGATTGGGAGGACGATCTAAACCCAGTTTAGGAATTACCTGTTTCAGACGATTCTGACTCTGTTCCTGTTGGCTCTGACTCTGTTTCTGACGACTCTGACACAGAAGACTCTGACGAAATGGCTACAACACCTGTTAACCTTCACCCTTCGAGCACTACTGGAGCAGAAATAGCTCAGTTATCCCAGCAGCTATCTCAGGCGATCTCAGATAATAGTAAGAATCCCATACAACAATTGGGGGCTATGAAATATTTTTGTAGTTCAAAGTTTCGCTCCTCATCGGAATATCCAGGAAAGCGATTGGAGCCAGATGTTATGATCTGGTTAGGTGATATAGAGATGAGGACAAGTGATGCCTCGAAGTGGACTACAAAAGGGAGAATGGAGGTAGCTAGGACGTTTTCACTTGGTCCTGCACAAGAGATTATGGAGATTTTAATCCGGGACTCTAATGATGATTGGGATAGTTTTAAAGGTCGCGTGAAGGACCAATATTACACTGAAGAAAGTCTAGAAACGTTGCACCGGGAGTTACTTACGGCGAAGCGGAACCCCGGGGAAGTCCCACTTCACTATTTTTACAGGTTACAGAGCCTGGGAGATAGGATTGTGACGGGAATGTCAGAGTACTACGCATAGTACAGACCAGTGTAGTGGGAAAAGGACTAAGTCACCCGAGGAAGAAAAAAAAAGCCGGACGAATCGGGTTGGGGAACTTAGTCGTTGCCACAACGACTGATGGAGTAGCGAAGCTGGCGGTGGTTAGAGGCGTGTGTGGAAGTTTACATTGTGAGATACTCCTGGATACAGGAGCTTGTAAATCTTTGATCAGCCAACAGTCCTATGAAATTGCGTCAGGGCCTGATACTGATCTCCGACCTTATCGAGGCGGTGGGTTGGTGTCCGCTAGCAGTGATGCAATGGACATATTGGGATTGGTGAATTTCCAGGTAGAATTAGGTGGTAGGAAATATGATCAGGAATTTGTGGTAGTGAGGGACTTACCCTCAGCCATTTCCATAATTTTGGGAGTTGATTTCATATTCGCACACAGCCTAAGTATCACCGCCAACCCGCTATGTATAAAAGTCGGGGAGGAGGAACTTGATTTGGTGACCGAGGGAGGGAGTGTTTCTCGTGTAGAGTTCAATTCTTCCTTTGTGATAACTGAGATAGTTCTTTCATCCGAGGAAAATGAGGAAGTGGATTTTGTGACAAGTCAGTGTGTCACAGATGGAACAGACATTCTGGAACCTTATACATATGGAGCAATAACGTTTAAGACAGCGTTAAGTGAGTGGGAGGTAGGAATGTTTACGCCAAACACTGGTAGTTTGATTGCGGCGGTGTTGTGGCCTGGTATTGTAAGTCCAGTGGATAATGAAGGAACAGGGGAAGGAACATGTTTTATTGTTGCGTATGCGAATTTAACCCCTGACCGGATAATTATAGATGGAGAATTTAAGGTAGGCACTGTATCCCCTTACGAGGAAGTCAGGTGGGGGGAGGAGGAAGTGAGTCCAGAGGGAGATCAGATCACTAGTGTAATGAGTGAGGATAGACTCCGGAAACTGTACACGGAAGTAGATCAGATGACCATTCCTTCTAGCCTAGAAAATGAAGCATTAAAAGGGCTAATAAGGAAACACCCAAGTGTGTTTGCACTTCCCGAGGACCCGCTTACAACCTCACCCTACTTCTATCATCACATATGTGCGGATGGACCGGTAGTAAACCGTAGGCCATACCGCATACCGGCAAAGTGGCATGATCAAGTACGTAGGCAACTTGAGGATTTACGTAGACAGGGGATTATCAGGCCTTCTCGTTCACCGTATTCTTCGCCACTGGTTCCTGTAGTTAAGAAGGATGGTGGTTTGCGGATCTGTTTAGATTTTAGACATTTAAATAAGCAGATAGTTACAGACCCTTACCCTTTGCCCAACATTGAGCATATTCTTTCACAGTTAGGTGAGAATAAGTACTTCAGTAATTTAGACTTGAAGCAGGGTTACCACCAGATATCTTTGGATGAGGAGTCTAGGCCTCTTACAGCCTTTTCATCACCTGAAGGACACTGGGAGTACTGTAACCTTCCTTTTGGATTAAAAGATGCGCCGGCTTCTTTCCAGCGTATAATTAATGAAGTCATGATTGGTCTCACGGGGAAGATAACCCATACTTTTCTGGATGACATTATCATTTATGGGAAGGCGTTTGATGCTCATGTACATAACGTAGATGAGGTCTTGGGACGTCTTGAAGGGGCAAAGTTAACTATTAAGTTGCCCAAGTGTAGTTTCTTTAAACAGGAGGTATCCTTCTTAGGTCATGTCATCACCACTGAGGGATTACGCCCTCAGCCAGAGAAAATCGGTGCAATCCAAGGTATTGCGGTTCCTAGTACTTTGAAGGAACTCCAGAGTTTCCTGGGATTAGTGAATTATTATCGCCGGTTTGTGGAAAATTTCTCCCAGATAGCGGCACCACTCACGAAACTTACTCGTGGGAAAAGAGAGGTGAAAAATACACAGCAGCGCGTGGAGTGGAGTGTGGAGGCACACCGTGCGTTTTGTGAGCTTAAACAAAGATTAGCGGAAGATGTATTGCTAGCTTTTCCTCGCTTTGACAGACCTTTTGTGTTGACTACGGATGCCAGCGGTACGGCGATTGGCGGAGTTTTGCAACAGAAAGATGATCAAGGGTTCCTTCGGCCATTGACTTTTTTCAGCTGTGCTCTAAACAAGGCAGAGTTGAACTATGCTACGATAGAGCAGGAAGCGCTGAGCATTGTCTATGGGTTGAAAGTGAACAGACCGCTTATCCTGGGTTATGAGATATTGATTCAGACTGATCATCGACCTCTTACTTGGTTGTTTAATGTAAATGCGGCCTCAGGGAGGATTGCAAGATGGCAAATTCAGGTAGCCGAATACGACATCAAGGTTGAATATTTACCAGGACAACAAAATGTCGTAGCCGATGCTCTATCCCGGTTGAGAACGACTCAGTCTAGTGATGAAGATGAAGTTGCATTACTTGTGAGTTCAGGCACTGTGGAAATAGACACAATAGATTGGGATGTCACTGAGATAAGGCGACAGCAAGATGCACACCCAGTTTGGGGTAGATTAAAGAGTTATTTGCGGAATGAGACTACGGAGGTACCAAAATTGCCAGCAAAGTTAGACTGCTTTCATTTGTTGCCAGACGGTTTGCTCTATAAGAAGGAGAGTCGGTCATTTGGCATAGGGGAAGTATTCCAAATAGTAGTCCCAGAAGATAGCGTTCAGTCTGCACTTAGACTTGCCCATTGCTTACCGTTATCTGGTCATGGTGGAATCAAGGTTACTTTAACTCGCGCGAGAAGGTTTGCATACTGGCCTCAGATGGAGAGAGATGTCGGGGAATTTTGCAAACGATGTACCCAGTGTATACGTTCCAAGCGTTCGGGGGACGCCCCAGGCCCGCTTCTGCGTTTCCCCGATGTCACTGCCCCATGGGTCAGGTGTCATATGGATTTGATTGGTCCACTAAATAGATCAGAGGAAGGGCATTATTATGTCTTAACTTTCATTGATGCGATGACTCGATTTCTCGTCGCGGAACCATTAAAGTCTAAGTCTGCCGAAGAGGTGGCTAGAGTGTTCGTGGAGCGAGTCATTTGTATTTACGGAACTCCACAACAATTAGTCACGGATCGGGGAACTGAATTTGTTAACAAGGTGTTTCAGGAATTGGCACGGTTGTTGCATATGAAACATGTGAACATTACTCCTTATCACCCATCCTCTAATGGATTGGTGGAGAGGGCAAATGGCACCGTTATGCAAATAATACGAACTATGGTGGATAAGAACGCTAATCACTGGCATAGAATGGTACCAGTTGCGGTGATGGCTTATAACTCTGGATACAATCGGACTATCTGTGATTCTCCTTACTTCTTGCTGTTTCTCAGGGACCCACAGGTGCCTTATCATGTAGTACAGGACCCATCTTTGAAGTACAACCTTGAGGATATACCTCATTTGTTCACCGCCATGGCAACAAGGGTTTTCGAAAGATGCCAGGACTTTCTCGATCGTGCGAGCACAGAGAACGAGAACAGAAGGGCAAAGCGATGTGCAATGAAACCACTTATGGTAGGGGACCGTGTCTACGTGAAAACTGTTCCTGCCAGGGGAGTGGCAAGGAAATTGCAACCTTTGTTTTCAGGACCCTATCGTGTAGTTGATCGTGTAAATGATGTAGTTATCAAGGTTCGTCCTATACAAGGAGGGAAAGTAACCACTTTACACACTGACAGGGTGAAGGTGGTCAAGGAGGAGTGTGTTACGAAAAAACAAAATCGTAATGCAAGAATGGCTTATCCTATTCATGAAGGTGGAGAGACTGGGGATGAAGGGGAAGGTGCAAGTGAGGAGAATGAGGGAGAAAGTATCCCAGGGCCTGTAATTGACTTTAGTTTGCCTCCTGCACAAGTAAGTCAGGCTACAGGTAATGGTGTAACTGGCAACTCGGCGAGTGTGAGTTCGCGGCAACCCACCGACGAGTGTCAAGGCCAGCTTCCCTCACCTTCACACCATACCACACCTCACCTCCCACCATCTTGTAGATACGATCTGCGGTCACATTCTAGTGTCCCAGACTACCCGTTGTGTATGGATAGACCTATTGAGTATCAGACTGCACAAGCAGAGGCACCTGGTGTGACAGAAACACAGACTGAAGTGACTGAGGACAACACAGGACACGTGTAGTTTCTACTAAGTGAATAAATGATAGTCAGGTGAACTTGTGGTTATAGTTTTACAAATCTCTTGCAGATGATTGCTTGGGTTTGGGTGCGTCCATCCCAATTGGAATCGATAGGACCACGAGAGGAGACACCTGACAACTTGGGATTGGTGTTTTCACCTGCAGGTCGTTTGATGATTACAGGCAATAACTATGTAGTTCCAGTTATACTTGATAAGGAGGAGCTGTTCCAACCCTTGCATGTTGCTCGCAACTTGAGTGATGCCATATTGTGGAATATAGGCCACATGGATAATGGCAGCGCTCTAGTTGTTTCATTACGGACTACTGTGCATGCATTTCAAGCTGAATTTGATACTCGCTATCAGGATTTGAGCAATTATATGGACTATCTCATGTCAGATCATCCATGGAATCGTCGCTCCAAACGGGGTGCGATTGACATATTGGGGCAGTTTGCCAATGTTTTGTTCAGAACAGCTACTCAGCAACAGGTTGATGACATCCATGCTAGATTAGGGAGCCTTGAGACGATGTCAGAGAAGGAGAGGGCAGTATTAAATGTTCATTCCAAGGTGTTGAATGCAACAATCCGCGACGTGTCGCATATGCAGGCGGCACTGTTGAAGATACAGAGGGCAGCCAATATTTCTTACAGTGTTATACGGCTGTATTCATTGAAGACCTTAGAGTTGGAGAATGAAGTGAAGATGTATGAGGCTTTGTTCAACCTCCAACTCGCCCTGTCTGACATCATAGCTGATCATTTTAGAATTAAGTTGGGTATCCAAGAGATGCTCCAGGCTAGGCTGAGTCTAGATATAGTCCCTAACGAAATTTTGTTGGAGTTATTGGGGAATATATCACTCAAGGAGCCAGGTTTACTTTTCCCAGCGAGGCCAGAATATCTAGCACTGTACCGTGACATCATCAAAGTTGTACCTCGAGGTTACATGTCAGCTGTGTGCTTTTACTTACTAATACCAGTGTTGGGTGACCCTTCTGATGTATTTGACATCTTTAGGATCACCTCACTTCCTTACAGTGTGCCTGCTGCGGAGGTCTACGTGAGAGTACTCCACCAGTATAACTTCCTTGCTCTCACAGAAGACCGCCTTCATTATGTGCTGTTTCAAGATTTCGCCAGTTGCAGGAACCACCAGGACTTGGTGATCTGTGAACCTTTGGGATCTGTCTATCATGTAGCGACCCCATCTTGTGAAAGTGATTCTTTTCTTAACAAAGACAATGCCACTAGGCTTTGTAGAAAAGAGATCCTAACTTCATTTAGTCCAGTTTTTGTGAAGCTGAGAAATTACTGGTGCTATTCCACAGCCCAGTCTTTGTATTTCACGTTGAAGTGTGCTGTGAACCCCATACGGAAGACAGTGCAAGTTGTTAAGGGAGTAGGGAAATTGGTCTTGGGAGATGGCTGTAGTGCCCACAGTGAGGCCCTGACTCTCCCTGCCTATGCAACTCTTGCTATAGAAACTAAGCTCACTGTTTAACCCCATCTCCCAAACCTCAGTACCTCACTCACCCATGCTGAACTTACAGCTATAAAGGACTTACCCACTTTAGGACCTCACCTTAACATTACTCCTCTGTTTCTAGATGACCTCCTTAAATATCAAAGTCAGTTGCAGTTGATTGAACCTCTCAAACCCTTCGGTTCTTCCATCTTTTTCAGGTACTATGTCCATACTGGGATAGCTCTCTTTCTGGTTCTCCTGTCCGCATATATCCTTTATAAGTGTTACATTACTGGCTGTGGGTGTACATGTTGCAGACTAGAGTCCATACTCAGACGTCGACGTGCACAGAACCCCGCCATACCCAACTCACGACGAGGACGTGTGACTTCATCTTTGGGGGGAGAAATGTCAGGAAGCCGACATGCATCCCCTCGGGCAGGTGTAAGAGGACACGCAGCTGTGACAGGTGTGCAGGTGACACCGCCTGCCGGACATGAGTTTAGGATGAAACGCGGACAGGGGGGAAAGAGTAGGGGTTCGATGGATTCTGTGTACAGCTGTGGGCAATAGGGAGATGGAATAAGGAAGAGAGGTTGAAAGAAAGAGATAACTGGAGGAAGGAGGAGAGAAGAGATAGAGAGAGAGGAGTGGTGCAGGTGGTGATTGGTCAATTTGTTTATGCACAAGACTGCTGGTTGGGCGTTATCCGATCGTGGGAGCGTGCGCTGAGTCTGCAGATCTGGTCCGGCTCGGCAACGGGTGAAGCGGGTGAGATGTGGGTGACGGCGTTGGATGAGTGGGTGAAGTCATCACCCACCTCACAACCACATGACCCGCTAGCGAACATCGGCAACTTTCTGAGGCCAGACAGGGGTAGAGAGTTCAGTTCAGACTAGAGCCTGGAGGACAGCCTTAGTGAACGGCGAGGCAGGCGGCGCCCCGACGTAGCCTGGTGCAGAGACGTTGCTGTATAGCCAAGAAGTAAAGTTCCAGGGAGTCAGCAATGAGAGCACTACTGGTAGTAAGTGAAAAAGTACATGCTTGTGTAACCGCGGGTACAACCGACTAGCAGTGCTATTTTATTTGTCTGTCGTCTGGGACTAGTACAAGGACTCCTAGTTAGAAACAGAAGGAGTTAAGATTTTAACGTTTAAATGTGTTTTTCTTATACTGATGTAACAGTGAATTCATATTATGAGTGAGTAAAGAGTGCTATATATATAACAGCACTAGTGATTTTTTACAAGACTGGCTTTGCTTTATTAAAATAGTGTTAGTATTCAAGTGACTTAAGAGTAGACGTGTATGTGCGGTTTTTTGGCACATTTGCACGTGAAGTGAAACGAGGTGGGAATTACCTCAGAGTTATTTGTAGATTTTTGTAAATACTATTTTGTAATTAAAGCCTAGAAAAGCCATAATATTTTTTCACTTCTTCCAGTTCCCGGTTCTAAGTACATGTGTGTAGTGGCGTGTTAGTGAAGTCCCCCATGTCGTGCGTTGCCAGTGTCGAGGCGGATTTTACCACGTTACCATTCACTATTAAATACGGGAGAATATATTCCCGAGAAATACCGTAACGACACCTGGGCAGCGGTGCGATAGTATGTCAAAACTGCTACACCCGTCGCTGTACCTGCACAACAAAACTGCTTCACCCACCAACTGCACATGTGGAATGAGTCAAGGTGGAGCATCAATAGTGTCAATGTGACAAACAATTTGTATTAAATTACAATTACCGTCTGCCCAGTAATCAATGCATATACAATAAAAAGTACACTTTAGCTAAAAATCAACTGACAGCAAGAGTCTCGTACATTTGAGGTCGCCATTATTTTCTTAACACCTGCCCTTTATAACCTATACTTACGGCTAATAAAGGACTTGTCGTAGGTGTCCACGGTTGTGATTGCCGCGACTGCCCATTCGTCATCGGTGTCCATGATTGGGATCGCTGTGACTGCTTGCTTATAACTATACACTTATCGCTACAAAGGGCTCATCATTAGTGTCCGCTGTTGGGATCACTGTGACTGCCCGTTCATCATTGGTGTTCACGGTTGGGATCGCCGTGACTGCGCACTTATAACTGATAAAGGTAAGTTGAGAATCCCAATGCAAACTTGGGCAGGTCACATTTTAACACCCTGTGTGGGTGTGAACAGTCATGTGGGTTGTGTGTATTCTCTGGGAATCCTCAGAGAGGCCCACAGCTTGAGACACACCACAAGGTAATTCAGACACAGCCTCAGATTGCCTCTGCGGGGGTCTCGAACTTCCCCCTTAACCTACGGTACATACAGTATGTACAAGCCCTGCACTTACAACTAATAAGGGCTCGTCGTCGGTGTCCGTGGTTGGGATCGCTGCGACTGCCCATTCGTCATTAGTGTCCACGGTTGGGATTGCCGTGACTGTGGGCTTATAACCTACGGTACATATGTATGTACAGACCCTAGACATATTGTGTCCTGTGGGGCCAACGAGCGAGACATCAAGTCTGCACCCACTTTACCACTGCCCTCTCTCTCACCTGGCTCAGAGATTATGAGCGTGGATTCAAATGGCACAGGAAGGAAACTTTCCTGGTGAGTGGTACATTGACACACATTGCGGGAATGCACAAAACTATCTATTTCCTGTCCAATTCCTGGCCAGAAAAAGTCAGCTCAGATGCAGCCTTAGGTTTTCTTTTTGCCCATGTGACTTCCCGACGTTGAACAATGACCCCATTCTAACACTGCTTGGCGATACTTTGCGGGAATGACAAACTGCAGTCGAACCTCGCCCTTGGGTGTTCATGACTCACGGTAGAGCCGTCCTTGTTTGTGAAGGAACCTGGCTCGTCCACCCCGTGAATACTTGGTCACTTTACCCTTTTGTTTCTTCCGCACAACAGCAAGTGTCGGGTCAGACTGTTGTTCTTGGACAACATCTTGACTACAAATCAGATCTTGCGGCAATGCAATGGCCACCGGGGTGACAGGATTTGGAGCCTTGGCCATGGCTCGTGTTACTGCAGCCGAAGTCTGGGTAGTGACATCTACAGTGCAACTATACTTGGCACCTTGTATGTTACCTATAATGAGGTCAAACATAGGTTCTTGCATGATATCTGCAACTGATGAACCTGTGTAAAAGGGAGATGCTACCTGGATACGTGCCTCAGGGAACAATCTCATTGATCCGTCAATAAGCTGAACTTGGATCTGTCTGCCTGTATATTCTTCAGGACGAACAAGACTGCCTGACAGTGCAACCTGAGGAACCATTGTCTCTCAGGACATTAACAGAAACACTTCCCACAAACCCTGGCTGAGCAAGGAAGGCACTGTTACCTGTGGGAGGGCTTGTGGAGGAGGCAGCCAGCCATTGATAAGGCTGCATGGCACACAACTCTTCAAACGTGACAGGGCTAGATGCCTTAGGGGTCGTACCCGAACTAGGTGCACGAGGAGTCGTGCTTTGACTAGGTGCATGAGGAGTCATACTCACCATCTGGGGAGCAGGAGCGTTGATAACCTGTGGAGGAGAGTTCACCATCTGAGGGGGACTAGTGAACTGTAAAGGAGGACCTGTGCTGGTGGGGACGGCACCATCGTGTGCCTGTCGGGGAATGAAGGCTGAGTTTGCCTCCTGCCTCCGATACACTGGTGCTGGTGCTGAAAAGGTTTGTCCCGCTTGTTGATTGCCTGGCTGATACTTGCTCTGCTGCTGGTTAGGGTACTGCTTGTACCACTTCCAGTCAGGTTCTGTGTATTCTGCCCCTGGTCCCTCTGCGATTTGCCTGGATCATGACCATTATTCTGAGAATGGCCTTGATGCTGGGATTCACTCTGAGATGGGTTCCCAGACTTGGTAGTATCTGTCCTGTTCCAGGACTGCTGCTTACGACGCAGTGAAGAATGCATCAGCCTTTTCCACCATTTGGTTTGCATCTTTTACTTTGCACATCTTGAGCTCGGCCATAAGCTCAGCAGGCCACGACTTTTCCAGCTGTGTGCACAGCACAAGGTCGATTATTCCCTCTCGCGTGCTAGGAGTCTCGTCCTTCTCCATCCACTCGTCTAAGTATGCCGTGAGACAGTCAAGGAACTGAACAGCTGTCTCCTTTTCCTGGAGACGTGCCCTCACAAACTGATTCCTAGTGTCATCAACGGTAAGACCGTATGCTTTGATAAGTGCGGTCTTCATCATCTCGTAAGTGAGATTATCTCCGCGAATTCTGTGGAGAATGTCGAGGGCAAGGCCCTCAAACAGGCTAAGGAACTGAAGCTGCTTAGCTGCCTCATCCAGATCGTACCGCTGTGCCATGTCTTCGAAACGAGCTATGAATGGCTCGATTCGCTCGCCTTCCTTGTACAAAGGAAGCTTGAGGCGTGGAGTTGCTAGAACAGGTGCTGGGGAAAGCACTCGTGGAGCTTGGGTTGGCTGTGCCCGATGTGACTGAAGCCAAGGAGTCTCGCTTGAGCTTCAGCACTTCAAGTTCGTGTTTGCGTTCTCGCTCACGTTCCTCATGCTCACGTTCTTTCTGTTCTCGCTCATGTTCACGTTGTCTTTCACGTTCCTCACGCTGTGCTTGCTCGTGTTCACGTTCTCTTTCACGTTCCTCACGCTAAGTTTTCCGCTCTTCACTGGCGGCATTCTCGCGTTGCTGCCCATAATTGCAGTGCGACAGGACATAATCTTTACTTTCCTGGGGGTTAGTAGGCCCCATATCCTTGGCTTCCTGTAGGTATGTACTGGTTGCCATGATGCTCAGATTGAGACTGAGTGAAGACTGATATACTAGCTGCTGTGGAGCAGTCTACCTAGCTAGGAGTGAGTGAGTGATTTCGGTAATTCAAGGCTAGGAGTTCATATCCTGGAATGAGGTCGCCAGATGTCAGGGGGAAAATGGGAATATACTTTTTATCTATATAAATAAATGGCAAATTCTGTCTGTTCGTCCACCTGAAACCCCTCTAACTCGGGACACACTTGATCTACATAGACATATTATACCTTTTTGGAATCACGATGATCCCGGGATTGAACATCTGCCCTTCATCTGGTGCTTGAACAGTTTGTGAAATTCTGTCTGTCCGTCCGTGTGTCTGAAACCCCTCTAACTCGGGACACACTTGCTCTACATAGACATATTATACCTTTTTGGAATCAGGATGATCCCAGGATTGAAAATCTGCCCATCATCTGGTGCTTGAACAGTTTGTGATTTGAAGAACTCAACTCAATTGAAGTTCCACGGAGTTTGTGATTTGAAGAACTCAATTGAGGGAGGCCCAATTAGCCCTCCGCAGGAGCTAGCCTAAAAGTCCGCACTCTGTGCAGACATTTAAGCTAGTAATAAATAAATGTGACACCAGATGTCACGAGGGAATGGGAATATGTCTGT
>JAGKTI010033012.1:0-11774 GCA_018397915.1 Birgus latro | reverse complement strand
CTATTTCTTCTACTGATAAAGCAGATCTCTTCGCTCGGACTTTCTCCTCCAATTCCACCTTAGACGATTCCGGTGCTATTCCTCCATCACTTCCCCCCTCTGACTTCCTCTTGACTGACATTAAAATTTCTTCAGCTGATGTATTTTCTGCCATCATTGGCCTCAATACTAAAAAGGAATATGGTTCTGATGGAGTCCCTCCTGTTGTCCTCAAAAACTGTTTCTGTGCTTACACCCTGCCTAGGTAAACTCTTTCGCCTTCGTCTATCAACTTGTATCTTTCCTTCTTGCTGGAAGTTTGCTCTCATTCAGCCAGTCCCAAAGAAGGGTGACCATTCCCAACCCCTAACTATCGTCCAATTGCTTCAACATCCTGTGTCTCAAAAGTTTTCGAGTCAATCCTTAACAGAAAAATTTTAAAGCATCTTTCCTGTCACAACCTTCTTTCTGATCGTCAGTATGGGTTCCGTCAGGGACGCTCCACTGGCGATCTTCTCACCTACCTTTCAGACTCCTGGTCATCCTCTTTTCGGGACTTTGGCGAAAGCTTTGCCATTGCACTTGACATCTCAAAGGCTTTCGATTGAGTCGGGCATAAATCTTTAATTTCCAAACTGCCCTCCTACGGTTTCTATCCTTCTATCTGTGCCTTCATCTCTAGCTTCCTTTCTGGTCGTTCTATAGCCGCTGTTGTAGACGGACATCGTTCCTCTCCCAGACCTATCAACAGTGGTGTTCCTCAGGGCTCTGTCCTATCACCAACTCTCTTCCTTTTATTCATCAACGACCTTCTAAGCTGTACATCTAACCCTATCCATTCATATGCTGATGATTCCACCCTTCACCTTTCCATTCGGTTCCTGCAACGTCCATCTCAGCAGTTACTTCAACAAAAAAGGGATGAGGCTATGGCACACCTAATGTCTGACTTGGCTCGTATCTCTGATTGGGGTAAAAATAATCTTGTTATTTTTAATGCATCAAAAACTCAGTTCTTACACTTATCAACCCGACAAAATCTTCCTCAGGATTACCCACTAATTTTTAGTAATGAACAGTTATGTCCTGCATCATCCTTGAACATGCTTGGGGTTTCATTTTCTCGGGATTTGTTTTGGAAAGAACATATTACATCTCTTGTGAAATCTGCTTCCAAGAGATTAGGTGTGCTAAGCCGATTCCGAACTTTCTTTACCCCTGCACAGTTGTTGACCTTGTACACGGGTTTTATTCGCCCGTGTATGGAGTACAACTCTCATGTGTGGGGAGGCTCCCCACATGCAGCTCTTCTCAATAGGGTGGAGTCAAAAGCTTTTCGTCTCATTAACTCTCCTCCTCTTACTGATTCCCTTCAACCTTTGTCTCTTCACCGCACTGTTGCATCTTTATCTCTCTTCTGTCGCTATTTCAATGGTCACTGTTCCTCTGAACTGTCTGCTTGCATCCCTCCACCTCTACGACGGGCACGTAGTACCCGTCTAGCAACAAACTCTCATCCCTTTTCTGTCCAACTCTCTAATGCAAGAGTTAACCGTTACTCCCAGTCCTTCATTTATGCAACTGGTCAACTCAGGAACTGTCTTCCTCTGTCTGTATTTCGTACTCCCTATGATCTCTAATCTTTCAAGCGCAGTGTGTCCAGGCATCTCGAAATGAACGGATCTTGAATTTGGCTCTCTTTTGTATTGTTTTTGCTTCTTCTTGGAAGGAACAGTATGCAGGCCTGTGGCCTTTGGTTCCTTCTTCCTTGCATAAAAAAAAAAAAATAGACCCAGTCCTCTCTCATTCTGCTTCTCTCGGACCATCTTCATGTCTCATACCCGGCTTAGGCCTAGGCCTATACATGCCATTCCAGCCCACCTCCTCTTTCATGCTTTTCCCTTCGTCCCCTGGCAGTTCCACCTTCAGTAGATCCCTCTCATGTAGGTATTCACGATAAAGAGATTGTGATACGGCAGAAGAACAAGAACTGATAGCAAAATCAGTAGTCTCCGTGGTCCCCCCAGGTATTAAAGTAACATCAGGTTAAAACACATATATCTCACCAAAGGCTTAGAACCCATGAACAATCATCTACTTCACATGAAAGTCAAAATATGGCAGAAAGTGTGATTTCTGCTGGTTTCAATCCAGCCATTTTGAATTCCGGGTTAACCAAGAGTCACATGGATATTTCAGTGTCATTATTGGATTCCTCGTCCTCAAAAACGGGTGCAGACATCAAGACCTCATCTCTATCCTAAAAGCTGAGTTATAAGTGAAAATGTAATTACGCTAATTTTGCTGACGTCCATTTGAAAATGACGTCACACAGGTAGTCTATCCCAATTTGGTGATGGTGGCATCCATTTTTCATGTTGGGAGAGGTTCTAGGAACAAAATAAATTTGGTTTCACAGGTTCCTGGGGGGAGTGTGCACGGTGGGCCTTTCGGGCCCATGGACTATAACACCTAGGGGAAGTAACTGTGGTAACCTGGATAACGCAGTGGTCATGTATCCCAAGACATCAGGAGGAAATTCCGCCACAGGCTCAAAGGTGCAAGTTCCGGAGATGAGCACCGTAGATAATTGCCTCACGGCGTCTGCATTTGAAGTTTTCATGGTAGTTTCCCATTCTACATCATTTTCTTTCAACCAATTTTCAAAGAAAACGTTTACCCTATATGAAACACAAAATTATTTGTATATCTGATCCAAAAGCATGTGACATGGTTCTGGCAGTTTTTCACCAACATCCAGTGGTGAATCACGCGGTGGACAAACTGGGCAACTGCACAGGGTCCCCTTACAAAAAGAGGGAGCTAGATTTTGTTAATATTATAATATTAATGAAAGTTATTTCAATATGATTTTAGTTTTACTAGCATTTGACTGTCGGATTATGAAAATCACAAATTATGCTGGAGGGTCCCATGTGACCCCTTCCAAGAGCCCCCGAAATGTAAGGTCATCGTTGCTAACATCATTACTCTTATATGGAAAGAAGCCAACTGATTACTCTGCAGGACATCATTGAGCTAACTGTCAAAACCTTAAGAGTCTTTTACAAAGTTGGAGGTACTACCTTTTCAGCTTTTAGTTTCTATCCTGGGTTACTTGTTCCCTATTGGAGCGCAACTGAGATAGTGCCTTTTCAACAAGCTGCCTCTTATCTCCAGTCTGCTAGTGAGTGCCAAACTTGCTTAAGCCCTACCTTTCTAAATGTCCCTAAAAGAACAAACACTTCCAAGAGCGGTAGATGACAATCTATGCGGAAAGTGCGGTCCCACTTACACGGACAACTCATCGCGAAATTCCCCCTCCCCTCCCGTCTTTTTATCCTATTGTTACACCATAGGATTCACTGATATATCAAGCACGACGCACTGCCAAGTCAGCATGTCATTCAAAGGTCGCTCAACACTTTAGGGTTTTATTTCTTCCAGGCATAGCTGAGATAGGCTACACCAGCAAAACACGGTGGCTTCTCTCTCTGACGCTGCCTATGTCCTCACTCACTACTACTCACTGACTCTCAGTCTGACTGAAGGGCGGGGCAGTCCCTTTAAATACCCTCCCAACTATACCACTAGCACAGTACAGAATATTCTAGAACCTAGGAGAGTACTCACGTTTTCCCGCGCAATAATGCACTTAAATAAACATTATACATTAACAATACTGACAAGAACTAATTCCTAGTGTAAGAGAGAGAGAAATTCAAACAGCCTAGATGTCGCAATTTTTAGAATGTTCCTCACATCCCCAATATAAACCATTACGGCACAACACTTAATTTCTGGAATGTTCCTCACATCTCCAGATATAAACCAATAACCCCAACCCACGACACAAAACTGCCCCTCCCTCAAAACTGTCTTCCCTGACATAACCACCTAATCCCACCCATATACAGGTATTTACATAATAATCATCCAGACTAGCAGGTCATCGTCGTCACCCCCATTGTCTAGGTCCCATGCAGTCAGGAGCATCCTCTGTTCCCGAACTGTCGACAGAGTTGTTCCTTCTAACTGCAGCATCCTGTGTGTCAAGCAAGGGAAGGCTGACCGTCTCTGTGCCCACAGAGAAAGGCACTGGATCACCAGTTCTGTCAATGACTCTGACACTGTCGAAGGCCCTCCTTTCATCTCTGGTGTACAGCAGGTCCTCAGCTTCACCCAAAGTGCACATCCCAGATCCGTGTCTCCTGTGGAAAATACATCAGCGCACTTCATCCACAGCCTTTTCAGCTGCTCCATCAGTGGCTTCTCCAGACACTGGGCACTCATGGCAAACATATCCCATAAGTGGTAGGGTAATTTTTCCCGGGGCTTAACCGTAAACCTCTTCATTGACTGTTGCGTCCCGGTCGATTTATGGGTACAACCCCACCACTGTACCTTGACGTATCTCCTCAGGATGAAGGCTATGACGCCAGGTACTTCTTTGACAACAGGGTCAACCAAGGTCCTGTCCACAGTCACTCCCTCTTCTGTTATGCTATGGCTCCTGTGCTCCACCAATCACAGGGCACGGAACAGCCCGCCGTCGATCTTGCACAGCAGCAGCATCTCTGACTCAGGAAGGATAACTGTAGTCCATCTGGTCGTCACTAGTAGATTTCCAAGCTCCAAGGTCCTCAGTGGAACACTCCTACCTCCTAGCCACATTTGCACTGAATGGAAATCAAGCAGACAGCAAGGGAACACCAGGCAGTCCAAGCCCAGGATGCAGGGGTCCTCGATGTCGGCAACACACACGGCCTGGGTCTCCTCCTTCCAGCCACTTTCTGACACCCACTGCCCCCCCCCCCACCTCCCAAGCTCAGCGCAGCACCCTACGACTCCACACAGCCACTGTGAGGTCCCTGGAAGCTAATGATGACCCATCACACCCAGCCTCACCAAAGTCCTCTTTGATCCTGCGTTGACGACCATTATTAGGCCTGCTACGCCCTCAAACTCACCATCCCCTTCTGTTCATCTGTCACTGGCACCTTAGGAGTGTGCTGGGTGCTGGCCCTCAACCAAACACTGTTCAAGGACTCTGACCCTGTAACTCACCTCCTGTATTTCACTTTTCACTTTATCCTCCACTATACATGGCAGTCTGTATCGGATCATATATTCTGCCATTTTTTAAATATTAGGGGGAGACAATTTTCAAGTTTTAACTAAATAGCTCGGTAACCAGTGGCTCGATTTTTCAACCTCAAAAAGAAAAAAAAAATGAAGGCTTCTACTTTTCGGCACCGCATTTTTTTTTTTTTTTTTTTACCGAGACCCATAGAAAACTGTTAATTCGTATGTGCTTGTAGATCTCAAAAATGAAAGAACTGGGTAGGAAACCCTTAAAAATGTTAATATTTCTGTAAAATGGACATTTTTGACAACAGTGAATGTTTTAAAGTGAAAAGAAAACTGAGTTAGCATGCATAAAGAAAACATGGCACTCCACCTAAATCAGTTAGGCTACTCATTCATAACCTTCCACTCATTCCTTGAATTAATAAGTACTCACCTGGCTTGTGCAGGCAGAAGTGAATCATGAAGCTGGTGATCCCACCTCCCCCAACAAGGTACAGCGGCCTCGGTGTCGTAATCGATGATGTCATCGTCAACATCGTCAATGTCATCCCCAAGACAGGCCTGTCCACTGATGGATGGGATTGGTTGATGCCCCTCCTCTGCAGGCTCTTGATGTTGCCGCTGCCCGATAAAGATAGCATCAAAGTATGGGCAATGGACAGAGGGGATGTAGGGCACTTCGAAGCGCCTTCAAGTTTCTAAGTTTCTCTGGGTTGAGAGGGAGTGGCCCTCGATATATTTGGTTGCAGTGGCACTTGAAATAGGTCGAAGCCTTTCTGGTGTAACTTAGTTCTTCCCAGGTATCAAGCGAACTGCAATAAGTGGAGCGTGCCTGTCCGACACATTAAAAAGAAAGTACCGTTCCTTGTGATTCACTTTAAACACAGGCACCCTGACATCGCTGAACTTGCACTGAGGGTCTCTGGGCTTCACGACTACTACAAACTTTTGCAGCACATCGAAGTCCATAAAGTAACTTTGCTGCATCCTATTAACAGTGTACCTTACACGTCCGTTCTCGCACCTTCAATCTCTACACAGGACGCCTCAAAAGCATGAATGTCACCCACACCTTTAATTCTCTTTACAAGTACACCACAAGCCGCCATGTATGAGCGTCCTGGCATAAGAAAAAGTGCACAATTTCACTGACAGTCTTTGAATGAAGCTCACGCAAATAGTTTAGAACAACGTTGATGTTTTTATTTTGCCTATCAGAGTCGTCACTAAACACTATTAGGTGCAAGAAGTCTTGTTTCCCATACTCCTCAATCCCAGTGCTTACGAAAGCTTGCTGTCGCCGACGAGCTTCGTCCAGCAGTGACCTCATTCCAGCAATACAGCGTGGAGTGGCTGTCCCTGAGGTTGTGGATGCAGAGACTGTACATCCACAACATTCGCCATAACAGGCCACACTACAATATAAAGCTTGGAGAGGGGCTGGGTCTACGCGGGTCAATGTAGATGACCCTCACCACTTGGTCAGTGTCCACCTGCATTTACCGATCATCAGCTGCTGGCCACGCTGTGCTGTGTCCCTGTGGGCCTTAAGGTCACTGAACTGCTGGATGAAGCTATCGTCGTTTTCCTGTCGGGCAGTAGCCACCTTGGTACTGTATGAGTCGCACGTATTGCGCGTGTCCGTCTTGGGTGCTGTGAAGGCGATGTTAAATTCGTTCACAAATACACTGTGGTGCTCCTCACACTGGGTACGTTTGGGTGTTCCTTCCTCATCCGCTCCAGGTACAAGTCGTAGTGCCTGCTGATGGTCAGGTAACGCTGGTGTAGTGACAGTCGTGCTGTAGTGGCTACTCGCTGTGGGTGGTGACCTGATGTGTTCCCTGACACGATCAGCCTGGACACCCATGATCTTGGTGGCAGGTGACCTCTTCCCCCTCTTTTCCGGCACAATGACGTTCGCCTCGTTTTTGACCGCAGTGTCGAGGCGCCTCCCCCTTATGCCGAAGATGAACATCAAACCGTTCTTGCACACAAAGGCCTCGTTCCACGGTATATCACGGAGCACTTCAGTGATGAATGCTAGGGGCCCTAATGGAAATCATGTTTAGAGGGGCAACGTCTCTTAATAATGCCTCATTCCACGATGTTTTGGAGGTAATTCTGCTTGTAGTAATCACCAATTTCCCAGAAATGGTTGATATGTTCTTCAGTCACTGGTCTGGTGACCTGGAAACATAAGTGGCCCCACTTCACGTGCAGGAATAAGTTTTTTCAAAAGCCTGCTCGTGCAACATTCAACTCCCATTCCTCGGAATTCCGTGACCTTCTCTGCCACGAGATGGTTCTCGTTGCACTGTATCACTGTAATCACTATTAGAATCACTCGCAGCCATGTTGGGAATCATTAATACTGCAAATTGCCACAAAAGCACGACCGCGAAAGGAAGTATACCACCCCGCGGAATCCCGGGTGTAAACTGCTGCTGGTGGCGCCACGGTACAGTACAGCCATAAGCATCAGCTGCAACACAGCTATATTGTAGCGCTTACAACTTGGTCGCTAAAAATAGTTAAAAACCAAGAAAATATACACAAATTAAGTAAAACCCACTCACAATATATAAGTAATGCGTTTTTATTGGTAAAAAAAAAAAAAAATAAACTGACATTACAACATAATATGGTCAAAAGTATGCTAATATTCTAATTTTAATAGCTGCATTGGATAGATCGTCAAAGTAACCCCGAGTGGCAGGAAATACAGAGGGGGAAAATATATCTTACGTAATTTTTCCCGAACCCGAATAGTAGCGACTTCTGTTGTACAGACCACAGACTCAGACATAACAGAAAAAGATCGACACTACAGAAAACTCATCCTTAACAGGGAAACTAAGATATGTTATTACTAAGGTATTTTACGTGTATTATCATCATTAAAAGATATATTCCAGAATCTGAATATCAGCCAGGACAAAGACAAACAATATGTAATACAAATTTTTTTTTTTTGCACATTGTAATATACTTGTACAACTCACATTATTGAATGGTATGATGAATATGTATTGGGTGTGGCACCAGTAGTCACCGTCTAAATACTGTAATACAAGTAACCCGTCCAGCATATCAACATAAACATGTGCAACAATTCACATGAATATTCATATGTTCAACTTTCACAGCAATGACAGCTGATATTATAAGTATGTGACCATATATTAAATAGCAAGCTAATACAGAGGCAATGGTTTACATGAATTGCTTACATGACCGTCCCTCACAAATTACAGTAGGCAAAAAGGGTAATACTCTTGGTTAGGGAAATAGCAAGGCTCGGCACACATACATTCCTTCACGTGATTGACATTAGCAGTTTGTAAGGCAACAAGTCTCTATTTTCCTAATCATGTGGCTTTTGCGACCAATAGGACTTTTTCCCTTGACCAAACTGTTTCAGGAGTTCTGTGCTCCACTTTAACCAGCCTCCTTTACTGGTTCACAATGCCGTCTGATCGATGAGGCAAGGACCTGATCTCCTTGTTGCTTTAAATTCGCTGATCCCTTTCCATCTTTGGATCCACCACCCCCAAGGAGGTACAGTAACTGCTTTTTCTCCCCAAAATTAGTCCACAAATGCCAGCCATTCAGCATCACTTGAGTAATTTAGTGGCTCTAAATCATCACTTGTGATGGAGCCCCTTCTTCCAGTCCTTATTAAGGGCAAGCTTTTCTCTTAGCTAACCTTCAGGTCTCAAGCACACGAGGTCCCTCATGGTCCTTACTTCTCTGACACATCCTCTGGCTGATAATAATGTTGTTAAGGGAAATCCTCATTCTAGTTTTCGAACAAAACATTACCCCGACACCTTCGGTCGGTTATTCCTAAATCGCACTGAAGAAACCTCAATGATCTTAGGGTCTGTCACGTTCTCTCGTCTTCGCAACTCTTACCAAGTAACCAGTCAGTCTTCCTTCTGTCTTGCTACTTTTATTCTCAGTTCCTGGGCAGAAATGTCCTCACTGTGATTAGTGTCCACAGAGGAGTACAGCTCTTCATATCGGTCCTTAGCAGTACGATTTCTTCCTTTCTTACAACATCTAGCCATGGATTGTGAAAGTTAATGCTACCAAGTCACAAGTGTTGTCTGTGCAGTACTTAGCTAAGGAGATGAATTCTGGTTAAACAGCAGACCATTCTTATGGCTGTCGGAGTCTAAAGTTCAGACCTGGCTTTTCAGTATCTTGTGATCCAGCGTGCCCGAGATGACGGGTATCAAGATCTTGATCTCCTCTAAATCAAATCTGGAATTTTCCATATTTATTTGCTCATGAGCTCTCGCCCAATAACCCTAGGGTCGCCATAGCCACCCATACTTGATCCTGAAGGTGGGGAATCCGCCAGAATAGGTGCTGCCCCTCTATCTCCTCTGCCCACCTCCTGTCGATGTATTTTCCCATCATGGACGATTATTCATATTTATCAGGCCGCGTACTTTCATGGCACTGGATTTTTTCTAAGCCCATCAGACCTAACATAACCTCAGTACCATGGCTGAAGAAGAGCTGTATGATCTTCTTCAGCCGACAGTCTGATCAGTTCTCATCGCCATCCCTGAAAATGCTAGGACCATCCTGGCACCTTCACCCCTCTAATTCTAGCACTAGAGTTGTCGTTTACTGTAGGAAAGTATTGTGCCACCATAGCCCATCGTGTCCAGCTGCTGTTCTTCTCCTATCCTGTCTCATTGTGCTCCTTTCTTGATTATTTCGAGGATGCAGATTTTTCCAGTATCACCTGCCTAAACTTGGTTTTTAACTAATACTCCTGGCTCCATCAGCGCGAATGGAAGGATCTTATGGTCGTATGCTTAAACACAGATGGAAAGGCCCTACATTGGTCCCTACTTTACACACTATGGAAAGCAAAAGCAAGCCCTCAATTTTTACTCAGTATGCTAAGAGAGCATTAAGGGAAAGGGGGCAGTTGGTAGCCCTGCCTGACCGGTTGCTATGCTGGAAGTGCTCCCGTGGGAGTCACCGTGACTATTCTTTTTCCACACGATGTCAAAACAATATAATTTCCCGTAATTTTGTTATATATTAGCACTTGTTAGTACGTATACTTTATATACTTTTACATTAATAAACTTTTCAATCAATACTTATGTTGTAAATATGATAGTTTAGCGCTGGTAATGGGTTAGGTTAAGTTAAGATGAATTTGGTTGTTACCCTAAAATTGGTTAGGATAGCCTAAAATAAGTTAGGATTAATAAGGTTGGGCTGAATTATGAAAATTTATGTTAGGTTTGGGTAAATGAACACTGATAAAGGGCAATTTCGCGGGAAAATAGCGTTCTAAGATGGTGTTCGTCAGTCTTCCAGCACAGGTCAGGATAAGTCTGGTTAGGTTAGCATAAAATTGGTTAGGTTAGTCTAAATAGGTTAGGTAGGGTTAGGATAAGTAAGGTTCAGTTGTTACGAAAATTTAGGCTAGGTTTGGATAAGTAGGCACTGCAAGGTTTATTTCGCTCATATATGGCGCTCTAAGATGGCGTCCATCTATCTTCGTTCCTCGCAAGATAGTGGCTGTCTGTGAACAAACATCGCCTGTTAATGCACTTTTCACCACATTTAAAGAAACGAAAAACACCGAAACTTGAAAACGCAATTCGAGAGCACTTGAAGAACTCCATGAAGGGCTAAAGCAAGGAAAAAATGCAAAATAAGGTGGTCCTGTGTATCCTTAACTGTTGCCAAGAATTTTGAATAGGATGCTGCTGATTAATAATTAAAAATGGTATTAGAAGAAAATGAAAATCAGTTTGCAGTGCCTGAGATTAAAACACAAAGATGATCTGATGCTGCCACGACGCTTCATAGTTTGGCCTATGAGCGAAGAACAGTACCTTTCTCCTATTATGTATTAACGTATATTATTACCTGTAGCGTTGACTGAGCGTTCTATATTCAGGAAAATCACATGAGTAACGTATAAAAGTGGTTTACACATCTCAATTTTAGGATCTCACCTACTATTAACCACTCAAAAAAAAAAAAAAAAAAGATTACGTATTCCCACCAGTGGTCACCACTAGGGCAGAGACGGGCCCGAGCTTGACCTACTACTCGGTAAGGTACAGCCCGCGTGTTTTAATAACCAACAGTTCAGTTCCATTATATGTTTGCATTGCATTTTTAGCAATTTAAAATATTTTTAACATGAATGAATTACTTACATTATTCTATGGTTTCTGTAGGTGGAGTTACTTTGTTACAAATAATTAAATGTAGGGTTTGCGAAAGCCATAGCATGCCTCCCCTTAAAAAAATGTTGGAACAACCCCTACAAATTGAGGGAAGTCTTTCCCTACCTAAACTTTTAGCATACCGTTTTGATATAGGGCCCTTAGGAAAGGCCCTACATTAGCTTTAAGCATACGGCCGTTACTCCTAGATGCTGCCCGTTCAACAGTTAGGCTTCTTCACCTACCATACTCCCCCAGAGACCTATATGGAGGCTCTTAGACTTTATATGATTACAATCTCTTCTTTCCAGTCCACAATACCATACTATTGATTCGTACATAAGCAACTGTTTCTGGTAGTTATTCCTTCATAAGTCAGTCCCTAGGTATTCCTTGCGACGACACGACGTGAGCAATACCTGAGAGTCCTCGATGATCTTAAGGTCTGTCACGTCCTCTCGTCTCCGCAATTCTTATTAGGTAACCAGTCAC
>JAGKTI010033011.1:0-11774 GCA_018397915.1 Birgus latro | reverse complement strand
GCTTCATTCCTTTATGACTAGAGGTGCCAGTATCACTTCTTTTAAGCTATGAACCTTCCATGGCAAGGCAGAAGGCAAAAGGAGAGCACTGTTCAGCACTAAATGACAGTAAGAATGGCGCAACTACCGTCTCCAAAAGCAAGCAGCAGACTGGCGCCACGAGTCCGCTTGGTGCCATTTCTCCCCCTACTTTTGCATTTCGGCCTACTTCATACGTGGTCTCGGCCTGAGTTCGGCTAACTGAAGATTCCAGTTTCTAAAAGTTCGGCTTATCAAGGGTTTACTGTACATGAATAAGGAGAGAAGCCCAAAGACAGTTTGAGGAAGACATCATAAATAAAAGTAGTGATCAGCCGAAGCTATTTTACAGCTAATTCCGAAGCAAAACCAAAGTAAAAGATAAAATACAGTCCATTACGAATGAGAGGATCATCTATACACAAGAGAAGGATATTTGTGAAGCACTATATAAGAATTTTTTTTACAGAAGAAAATAGTTTTGAAAGGGATGATATGGAACATGCATGCCCACACATATTACCAAATTCAGTATTCAAATAACAGAAAAAGAAATACAGGAGGATTTAAGTAAATTAGACAAAGGAAAAGCAAATGGTCCTAATGAAATTTCATGTTGGGTGCTACATGAATGTGCAAAGGAGTTAAGTAGACCATTATCTTTAATATTCAAGGAATCATTGGGTCAAGGTATACTACCTGATTTTTGGAAGAAAGCAAACATTTTTCCCTTATTCAAGAAAGGGAATAGACAGAATCCACTTAACTACCGACTGGTATCACTAACCAGTGTTGTAAGCAAGATTTTTGACAAAATGACAAGGAAAGTTTGGTTAAGTCATCTAGAAGAACACAATATGATAACAGAAAGACAGATTGGTGTCAGGAAGGGAAAATCATGTGTTACTAATCTGTTTAGCTACTATGATAGAGTAACAGAAACATTACAGAAAAGAGAAGGATGGGTGGACAGTATCTATCTAGATTTCAAGAAAGCATTTGACAAAGTACCGCACCAAAGACTTTTATGGAAATTGTACCATCAAGGAGGAATCCGAGGCAATCTGTACTGTTGGATGCAGGATTTTCTCAGAAAAAGGGAAATGAAAGCAGTACTAAGGGGATATTACTCATCATTGAGGGAAGTGACTAGCAGAGTTCCACAGGGCTCAGTGCTGGCACCAATTATGTTTTCAGTATATATAAATGACATAGTTAGCAACATTGGAAACAAAAGCTATCTAAATATGTTTGCTGATGATGCAAAAATACAAAGGAGAATTACAAACACAGACTGTTGTAAGGAGCTACAAGAAGAATTAAATAAACTTCATGAATGGAGTACTACATGGCAAATGGAATTCATTGTAGACAAGTGTCGTGTAATCAAGTTTGGTAAAAGTGGAAAAAGATCTGGTTGGGATTATAAGTTTGGAAGTAAAATCCTACACATATTAGAAAGAGAGAAGGACCTAGGTGTAATTATTAATAACAGACTATTTCCGGCTGACCACATCAGTGAGAAGATATGGAATATGTATACACTGCTTGCAAATATGAGAATAGCATTCCCATACATAAATGAAGACATGCTAAGAAAGATAATAACATCATTCATCAGACCAACCCTGGAGTATGCATCAGTAATCTGGAGTCCTCATCTCAAAAAACACATAGATAAGGTTGAAAAAGTTTAAAGGGCCGCTACAAGATGGGTACCAAGATTAAGGGATCTAAGCTACGAAAAAAGACTAGAAAAACTGAATCTACTTACACTACAGGAGAGAAGGAAAAGAGGAGACATGATTATGCTATATAAATGCATAGGCCTATAAGGAAAGGAGAAATGAGACATAAATGAATATATAACCTATGGGAAAGCATCAGCAAGAGGACACTGCAAAAAACTGCATTAAAAGAGAGGTGATAAAGACATAAGGAAATTCAGTTTCCCAAATAAGGCAGTTGATCAATGGAATGCACCACCATTTTTTTTTATGCAAGGAAGAAGGAACCAAAGGCCATGGGCCCACATGCTGTTCCCTCCAAGAAAAAAACAATACAAAAGAGAGCCAAATTCAAGATCCATTCAATTCGAGATGCCTGGACACACTGCGTTTGAAAGACTGGAGATCAAAGGAAGTAGGGAATACAGACAGAGGAAGACAATTCCAGAGTTGACCAGTTGCATAAATGAAGGACTGGGAGTACCGGTTAACTCTTGCATTAGAGAGTTGGACAGAAAAGGGATGAGAGTTTGTTACTAGACAGGTACTACGTGCCCATTGTAGAGGTGGAGGAATGCAAGCAGACAGTTCAGAGGAACAGTGACCGTTGAAGTAGCGATAGAAGAGAGATAAAGATGCAACAGTGCGGCGAAGAGACAAAGGTTGAAGGGAATCAGTAAGAGGAGGAGAGTCAATGAGACGAAAAGTCTTTGACTCCACCCTGTTGAGAAGAGCTGCATGTGGGGAGCCTCCCCACACATGAGAGTTGTACTCCATACATGGACGAATAAAACCCGTGTACAAGGTCAACAACTGTGCAGGGGTAAAGAAAGTACGGAATCGGCTTAGCACACCTAATCTCTTGGAAGCAGATTTCACAAGAGATGTTATATGTTCTTTCCAAGACAAATCCCGAGAGAATGAAACCCCAAGCATGTTCAAGGATGATGCAGGACTGAGCTGGACATAAACATTAGTGGGTAATCTTGAGGAAGATTTTGTCGGGCTGATAAGTGTAAGAACTGAGTTTTTGATGCATTGAAAATAACAAGATTATTTTTACCCCAATCAGAGATACGAGCAAAGTCAGATTTTAGGTGTGCCATAGCCTCATCCCTTTTTTGTTGAAGTAACTGCTGAGATGGACGTTGTGGAAACCGAATGGAAAGGTGAAGGGTGGAATCATCAGCATATGAGTGGATAGGGTTAGATGTACAGCTTAGAAGATCATTGATGAATAAAAGGAAGAGAGTTGGTGATAGGACAGAGCCCTGACGAACACCACTGTTGACAGGTCTAGGAGAAGAATGATGGCTCTCTACAACAGTGGCTGTAGAACAACCAGAAAGGAAGCTAGAGATGAAGGCACAGATAGAAGGATAGAAACCATAGGAGGGCAGTTTGGAAATCAAAGATTTATGCCAGACTCGATCGAAAGCCATTGAGATGCCAAGTGCAATGGCAAAGCTTTCGCCAAAGTCCCGAAAGGAGGATGACCAGGAGTCTGAAAGGTAGGTGAGAAGATCGCCAGTGGAGCGTCCCTGACGGAACCCATACTGACGATCAGAAAGAAGGTTGTGACAGGAAAGATACTTTAAGATTTTTCTGTTAAGAATTGACTTGAAAACTTTTCAGACACAGGATGTTAAAGCAATTAGACGATAGATAGAGTGTTGGGAATGGTCACCCTTCTTTGAGACTGGCTGAATGAGAGCAAACTTCCAGCAAGAAGGAAAAGTACAAGTTGATAGACAAAGGCGAAAGAGTTTACCTAGGCAGGGTGTAAGCACAGAAGCACAGTTTTTGAGGACAACAGGAGGGACTTCATCAGGCCCATATGCCTTGTTAGTATTGAGGCCAGTGATGGCAGAAAATACATCAGCTGAAGAAATTTTAATGTCAGTCAAGAGGAAGCCAGAGGGGAGAAGTGATGGAGGAACAGCACCGGAATCGTATAAGGTGGAATTGGAGGAGAAAGTCTGAGCGAAGAGATCTGCTTTATCAGTAGAAGAAATAGCTACAGAGCCATCAGAGTAGAAAAGAGGAGGGAAGGATGATGAGGTTTTTGGCAAGGTGCCAGAAGGAGCGAGAAGAATTCGAGTTGGAGAGTTGGGAACATTTAGCACGGATGATTTTATTTTTAGCAGAGCGATGAACAGACTTAGCACGATTCTGGGCAGAAATATAAAAAAGATGTGATTCAGGGGATGGTTGGCTCCGGTACCTTTTATAGGCCCTCTCCTTGTTGCGGACAGCATTAGAATAAGCGTGATTAAACCAAGGCTTTCTTGTATTAGTCAGAGGATATGAGAAAGGAATGTATGCTTCCTTGCCCGAGAGAATAACCTCCATAATGCGCAAGGCACACTCAGATGGCTCCCGGCCATGGAAGCAATAATCATTCCAAGAAAAATCAAAATCAAAGAAGTACTGCCTGAGGGCCTCTCAAACTGCAGCTCCAAAGTGCCACAGGCGGCATTTCTTTGGAGGGTCCACAGGCCGTATCGGAGCGATAGGACAGGTTAAGGTAATAAGGATATGATCGGAGGAGCCCAACAGAGATAAAAGATTAACAGTGTAAGCAGAATGATTAGTTGTTAGGAAAAGGCCAAGTATGTTGGAACTCTCTCCAAGGCAGTCAGGGATACAGGTAGGGTGCTGTACAAGCTGCTGTAGGTCATTAAGGATAGAAAAGATGTAGGCTTGTTCACCAGGTGGATCAGTGAAAGGAGAGGAGAGCCAAAGGTGGTGGTGAACATTGAAATCTCCTAGAATGGAGATTTCAGAGAAAGGAGAAATGGATAGAATGTGTTCCATCGTAGAAGTAAGATAGTCAAAGAATTTTTGATAGTCAGTAGGATTAGGAGATAAGTAAACAGCACAGATATATTTAGTCAGAGAATGACAGGAGAGCCGAAGCCAGAGAGTAGAGAATTCAGAAGAATCAAGTTCAGGAACACGAGAGCAAGATAGATCGTTGTGTACAAAAACGCAACATGCACCTTTGGCTTTGAAATGAGAATAGAGAAAGTAGGAGGATACAGAAAAGAGTTTGCTGTCAGTTGCCTCAGACAGTTGAGTCTCAGAGAGAAAGAGGTGAGGTTTAGAGGAGAAGAGGTGGTGCTCAACAGAGCAAAAGTTAGAGGAAAGGCCACGAATGTTGCAGAAATGAAGAAGGAATGAGTCAGACAGTGGTTCCAGGCAGCTCCGTGAGTCGTCATCGGGAGAGGGGCGGATGGTGGGGGCATTTATGGTCCCCCCCTTTGGGACTCCGAGGCATGGTTCACGTGCGTCATTTTTTTGTTTTTTTTACAAATTTTGAAAAGGAAGTGTAGTGTGTAGCGTGCATGTAGTTTGGTGCTGACAGTTAGAGAAACTTGTATTGGAGAGCATGCTGGCCTACCCTCTGTGTTACTGAGACACTGAAAAAGTTCAGCAAAGGGGTATGGTCAGGAACAAGTCCTGAAGGCTGATGAAACGGGAGCTCCAGCTCTCCCTGTCACCAGCCTTCCATCCACCTTGGGAGTACTGCCCTGCTCGACTGGTGCTACAGTCTGCTCCTGAAACAGCGTGTGCCGAAACAGTTCATAAATTTAATGATATGTGCAGTAAAGATGGTTTAAGACACGAGACAGTATGAGCTTGACTCATTCCTGTAAAGATGCAATTAGGTAAGAACAATTAGGTAAGAACACACACACACACACACACACACACACACACACACACACACACACACACACACACACACACACACACACACACAGAAAATCCTTTGTGTAACATGCAGTGCATCAGTGTCATTTAAACACACATCACAAACATTAAAAATAAATTAACACCAAGACTCAACACCCTAAGGTCACTTTCCCATATAACACTCATACTCAACAAAGAAACCACCATCACAGTATACAAAGATTATATACCTCCAGTGATGAACTATGCAAGTCCAGCTTGGGCTTCTAACCTCACCGGAACCAGGGTTGGATTTTTTTTTTTTTTTTTTTAATCCAACCCACTTTTTTTTGGGGGGGGAGGGACTTTAAGGGTTTTATTGGGCTTTTTGGAGTTTTATTGTTATTCCTCATATTTATAAATAAATTAGTTAACATAAGCAATTATAAGGTACAGTAATCCCTCCAAGACCCGACGTAATAGAGCCAAAGACATGTTCGGAACTTGGTCTTGTCCGGGACTTGGGCCTGAGCCTTCTGGACAGGTACTTATGGACTCTAACCCAACCTAACTCTGAAAACCACCTAAATAACTCCCTACCGGACATGCAAAGCACCTATTTAAGACCATGTTCACATCAATAAGGGACAGAATGCATGAAATAAATGAAAAGGAACCAGTGAATAAGGAATTGGAGGTGAGTATGGATTATTTAGCAGTTGACAGGGTACTATAATTCCCTACCAGACATGAACAGAACCTATATAAGACCCTATTCACACCAATAAGGGACAGAAAGGATGAAATAAAAGAAATGGAACCAGAGAATGAGGAATTAGAGGCGAGTATGGAAAATATTTAGCAGTTGACAGGGTACTTGACACTGCCGTTTCGAAGATTAACCCGCCTCCTCTATGGCTCTGACAGTGATGAAGGTGCACTTGAAGCACATACAGCAATCCAGTGTTGCACTGCACTTTCTGCCACTGCAAAAAACCCTGATACTTTCCTATATTTAGCTAGAAAACCTCATCATGACATAACTCTGATAGGCAAAAACATCACTTTAAAGTGATGTTTTCACCTATCAGAGTTTATATTTTTGACTTTTCTACATCACTCAATTCCTGTACTTTCCAGGCATCTTGGTATATGTCAGGTGAAAATATAATGCTAGGAAGATATAGGAAGGAAACTGAGAAGTAATGCAGCAAGAGCATCAACACATACATCCACCCCTGACGAGAGCTCAGTGAGCACTTGCGAGCGCATCAGTCACAGTGAGTCTGAGAGTGTCCAGGGTGTTGCCAGATGTACATTAACAGCCAGATTAACACAGCTGTTCGTCACCGCAGGGCAAATTTAGGGTAGGGATGAACACATATCAGCTTTTTTTTTTTTTTTTTCATTTTGACGGTTTTTGGCCATTTTTGGACCCAAGCCCAAAATGTCCGGGACTTGGGGTTGGGCATCTGGGTCTTAAAGGGATTACTGTAATTTAGAACTAAATAAAAGGTTTGGAGTGTTATCTGGAGAACAGATACTTGTTTTAGACATGTTAATACAGGTTGGTCCAGTTGGATTAAGCCTTTGATAACTTGTACTGTACATGTTAATGCTGGAAATGGACGGATGAGGCTTGGCTATTGCTGACCAGGGTTGCCAGATGGCCGTTTTTGCGGCCAGATTCCTTAAATTTGGCCGTATACAAAAATGACTGGCCGTAAATAAATTAGGCATCCACGGCCAAATCATCTGGCCGAATTTTGGCCGTATTTTATTTTAATGACTTTTTCCCTCATATAACTTATAATTCTATTTTAATTGCCAGTAATATTCCCCTTTCCAATTTCAAACCGCATACCATACACATACTTACTAGGTCCTCCACCAACTCGTGAGTACGCGTTCTGGACGAACCAGTAACACTGACACAGTTACCAATACCCCAACTGATGTTACGTGTACATACAATGCCCATATGCTACCAATTTTCACTCGCGTTAGAATAAAAAAAATATTGTATAGATCTAGCTTTAGGTATGGTCACATGCCATATTATAGATATTTATCTAAATTAGCTTAGGCATGGAAGTTTCTAGGATTCAGTCGGCTTTTATATGGCAAGAGTTGATCGAAACAGTAACGACAGAGGCACAGAGCAACAGTCTTAATTTGAACTCGATAGTGGCTATTTCATTGCGGATATAGACTTAAGTCGGTGTTACAGTGACCTATTCTTCGGTCTAATCTATTTCTATATATTGTAAACAACTTATTCATAATGGCAACAAGATCTAAATGGAAAGGAAGCTATGACAGTGGGAGAAAATATAATAAATCATGGGAAGAGAAATTTGTTTGGGTCAAGAAAGCCAGTGAAGGGAGTGAAGATGCTTATTGTAAATTGTGTAAAACCACCATAGCTCCAAAAGCACTTCAATTGGCTGATCATGAAAAAACTGAAGGACACTCTAGCAGGGTAAATGCGTCAGCAATGTGCCGAACACTGCCAGTGAAAATCTTCAAGAAACAAGACAACGAAAAAAAACGTGTTGAACTAGAACTTGCAGTTGCTATAGCTTGTCACTGCTCAACAGCTAGTGGTGATCGTGTGGGAGAAATTGTGAAAAGAAACGGTAAGGGCAGTGAATTAGAGAACATTCAGCTTCATCGTACTAAGTGTAGCATATTATTGTCCAAAGTAATCTCCCCAGCATTATTCAAAATATTCAAGGATGATGTCCATGGAAAAAAGTTTAGTTTACTTATCGATGAAAGTACTGATGTGGCTACAGACAAACACATGTGCAATGTTATCAGATACTACAGTGAATTAAGATCTACAATTGCGACTGAATTTGGAGGCCTTGTCCCTATTACTGGAGCTACAGGTCATGAACTGTTTGTGACTTTGAGTAACAACCTGGAGAATATGGGACTGGAGTGGTCTGATTGTGTTGGTTTTGGGAGTGACGGAGCATCTGCAATGATCAGTGAACACAACTCTGGTCAAGAGTAAGAGAGAAGTTGCCCAACTGTCAACTCAACAGGTGTGTATGTCACTCCCTCGCACTTTGCATGGAAAAGGCATTTGACAAATTGCCATCTAATCTGGGATAGCTCTTACACGAAATTCCTAAATGGTTCAGTAAGAGCATCCTACGCAGAGAAGCTTTCAAGGAACTATTCATGGTCATGGATGCAAATGAAGAGGGAAGAGGCATGTCCCTCCCATTTCAGAAGCTTTCAAATACACGATGGCTGGTCAGAGGAAAGGTCATATACAACATACTTGTAAACTGGGAGGAACTGAAAGCTTACTTTTCAGTTGTACTGCCAAAAGCAGATGCTTCATGTCGCTACAAAGCAAGAGAAATATTGAACATGTTAAAAGATCCAGGAAATTTTTTGTATTTTCAGTTTGGGTCTCCAGTGGTTACAGATTTTGAAAGAATTAATTTGCTCTTTCAGTCTACTGATGCTGACCCTGAAGATTTGGTAAAAGAGCTGCTTCTGCACCATAAGAGTCTACAGAATAGAATCCACAGCAAGAATGCAGAACTCTGCCAGTAAACAAGATCGATTATGGTGCCAAATTTACCCAAGAGCTGAATACTTACATAGAAAGCCAAAACCACTCTGCTGAAGCTGTAGAAATTGCAGCTAATATTAAACAACGATGTACAAATTTTCTGTGTGAGGCCTTAACGCATGTGGAAAGTAGACTTCCCACATCAACAGCGATTTTCAAAGGTCTTAGTGCTTTCTCCCCTTGCAAGGTGTTGAGTCAGACTGAACGTGTAGCATTTAAAGATCTTCCATTGCCTCACTTAAGAAAAACGAAAGATGACATAGAGCAACAATACAGAAAAATATTGCATTTTTCATGGGAGGAAGAGTCTGTTTTTAATGGTAAGATTCTGAAGGATGCAGTGTCTTTCTGGTCTGGTGTCTTACAGTACAAAAATTCAGCCGGGAACCGGCCTTTTAAAGAATTAGGAGAATATGTCATGGCTTGCCTAAACACCTACAAGCAATGCTGCTGTAGAAAGGATCTTCTCTTGTGTAACTTGTGTCAAAACCAGACTACGAAATCGGCTTATTTCAACAGCGTTGGATGCCATCATTCGAATTCGTGCGCACCTTCAGTTTAAAGGAAATTGTTGCAGAAACTTTGAAGTAACACAGCACATGCTGGATTTATTTAACTCAGTAAACATGTATGAAAATGAAGGACCAGAGGGCGAGAATGAACCAGATATCCTTGCAGTTATGAACATGGACTAATGAGAAAAATCAGAAAAATGAATAACATTGTAAATAATGTGTATATATTAAAACAGTAAAGAAACTGTGAGACTGTATATGCAATTATAAGTGATACTGATAAAAGAAGTACAGTTGATGTAAGCTGTGTAATTTGTGATAACTATTGTATAAGCCAATCTGCTTTGGCAACCCCAAACAGGAATGGCCGAGAGAAGATCGTTGTATAGCCTAGATAGTAAATTAAAGCAGCCGAGACAACATATACAGTATACCATGGCTATACTTGCTTCATTATATATGCAAATTAAGGTAAGCTCACTTTATTTCCCCTTTTATCTGTTTATTGTTACTTGTCTGTACAGGCTCAAATGACTATGTGCAGGGTTAAAATTCTTTTTATTTACATGCCAGGCTAATTCATATACAGTATATTTACAAATTTCCCTTAAAACAAATCTGGCCGAAGTTTGGCCGTAGACAAAAACAAGTTTGGCCTGATTTGGCCGTGAAATGCACTGAATCTGGCCGTGAGGTGTCTCTCCGATCTGGCAACCCTGTTGCTGACTCAGTACTCAGTGTTTCCTTGGTAGTGAGAGGACCATAACAAAATGCCTGCTGGTTTTGGGAGGAAAATGGCAACTGAGTGGGATGAAGTTGATGTTTTAGAAAATAATAACCAGAAAGCAGCCTGCAAATACTGCAACCAAATAAGTGCTAAAATAGAAAGAGTGAGAACCCACATCCAGAAGTGTCCCAAGAGGAAAACTCATTAAAGGGAAAAGGCAGGTAAGCAAGGTATTCAGAAATAATTAATAACTACAATACTGTATGTGGAGCAACATTAGTATGATTTTAGGAAAATTTCTGTATTGTCTGCATGTATGACTTTGACTGCAGAGAGAGGGGGTGTATGTATGTTCCCAGGGTCCTATGTTCCCCAGTTTTACGTCCTAACTACCCTAACCTTAGGAACATAGGACTGCATTTTATGCAGAAATTAACAGTGTACGAAACAATAATTAAAAAAAACACGAAGCTTTTTGTGTGTGTGTATGTGTGTGTGGGGAGGGGGGGTGGGGAGTTAATGCCAACCCAGACCGAAACACACTACAACACCCTACAGCCCATACAGAACTAGGCCTTAAAAATAATCACAGGCTGCGCAGCTGCTGCATCTACAGACCACCTACACCAAGAAACCAAAGTCCTCAAAGTCAGTGATCACCTAGACATGAGAGGCACACAGATTCTTGCCACACAAACCCACACCATCCACTGCACTACTGGCAGCATATCCACACACACTAAGTAACTTCAGAACAACACTTGGCACACCATATCATACACAAATACTGTATCTCCTCCCCTTCGCCCACCCCAAACCAGCTTCCAGAAGCATATCCATGCTCAAATCACTCGCTGCTCTATTCAGTCACTCAAAGACAGCACACAGCTGCATGGATGGCCTTCTGATATCCACTCTTCTGAGTAAGGTACCTCCCTCTTGAGGACAGGGTCCACATGGGCAGGCTGAGATGTGGGCATCATCCATCCCTCTTTGAGTTATCAGAAGAGGCCGGATAACTTCAGTGCTGATGCCTGTCCAGATTGCAACACAGTACCCCACACTGTTAAGCATATTATGGAAGACTGCATTGCAAACAGTTGCCTGCTCCGGCAACACAACGTACACTCCATGAGAGCTCTGTGGGAAAGCCCGGTCTCGGCTTTGGCTTTCATTAGGGACTCATGGCTGTTCAGCCAGACAGCCTGGAGAAAAACTACTGCTATTACTACCTATTGGATGATGTCAGAGGGTTGCATACCTGCAGTCGATGAGTCTGTTCTGGCAGACAAACTGGGATTAAGCAACAAAAATAACCTGCTGATTTTCTATTCTTCAGTCTTTTCACACAATTTTTCACTTTTTCATTGTCATAGGGGTCTGCATGGTGATGATGATGGTAATGATGATATTACCTGGTGCTGTATTCTTTCTTTTCACAACCAGATCCAGTTACTGTGTTTAATCATTGCTGTATCTATATTATTCCCATTTATTTATACATATACTGTATA
>JAGKTI010033010.1:0-11774 GCA_018397915.1 Birgus latro | reverse complement strand
AGTCGCCTCTTACGACAAGCAGGGATACTGGGGGAGAATTCTTGAAACCCCCTACCCCCAGGGAAGTTTCTGCCCGGAATCGTGCTAAGTCTGTTCTTCGCTCTGCTATAAATAATTTCATCCGTGCTAAATGCTCTCAAATCTCCAATTCAAATTCTTCTCGCTCCTTCTGGCACCTTGCCAAAAACCTTTCAAACAACTTTACCTCATCATCCTTCCCTCCTCTTTTCTACTCTGATGGCTCTGTAGCTCAGACTTTCTCCTCCAATTCCACCTTAGATGATTCCGGTGCTGTTCCTCCATCACTTCCCCCCTCTGGCTTCCTCTTGACTGACATTAAAATTTCTTCAGCCGATGTATTTTCTGCCATCACTGGCCTCAATACTAACAAGGCATATGGGCCTGATGGAGTCCCTCCTGTTGTCCTCAAAAACTGTGCTTCTGTGCTTACACCCTGCCTAGGTAAACTCTTTTGCCTTTGTCTATCAACTTGTACCTTTCCTTCTTGCTGGAAGTTTGCTCTCATTCAGTCAGTCCCAAAGAAGGGTGACCATTCCCAACCCTCTAACTATCGTCCAATTGCTTTAACATCCTGTATCTCAAAAGTTTTCGAGTCAATTCTTAATAGAAAAATCTTAAATCATCTTTCCTGTCACAACCTTCTTTCTGATCGTCAGTATGGGTTCCGTCAGGGACGCTCCACTGGCGATCTTCTAACCTACCTTTCAGACTCCTGGTCATCCTCCTTTCGGGACTTTGGCGAAAGCTTTGCCATTGCACTTGACATCTCAAAGGCTTTCGATCGAGTCTGGCATAAATCTTTAATTTCCAAAATGCCTTCCTATGGTTTCTATCTTTGTATCTGTGCCTTCATCTCTAGCTTCCTTTCTGGTCGTTCTATAGCTGCTGTTGTAGACGGCCATTGTTCTTCTCCTAGACCTATCAACAGTGGTGTTCCTAAGGACTCTGTCCTATCACCAACTCTCTTCCTTTTATTCATCAGTGACCTAAGCTGTACATCTAACCCCATCCACTCATATGCTGATGATTGCACCCTTCACCTTTCCATTCGGTTTCCGCAACGTCCATCTCAGCAGTTACTTCAACAAAAAAGGGATGAGGCTATGGCACACCTAATGTCTGACTTGGCTCGTATCTCTGATTGGGGTAAAAATAATCTTGTTATTTTTAATGCATCAAAAACTCAGTTCTTACACTTATCAACCCGACAAAATCTTCCTCAGGATTACCCACTAGTGTTTAATAATGTCCAGCTCAGTCCTGCATCATCCTTGAATATGCTTGTGGTTTCATTCTCTTGGGCTTTGTCTTGGAAAGAACATATTACATCTCTTGTGAAATCTGCTTCCAAGAGGTTAGTTGTGCTAAGCCAATTCCGAACTTTCTTTGCCCCTGCACAGTTGTTGACCTTGTACACGGGTTTTATTCGCCCGTGTATGGAGTACAACTCTTATTTGTGGGGAGGCTCCCCACATGCAGCTCTTCTCAATAGTGTGGAGTCAAAAGCTTTTCGTCTCATTAACTCTCCTCCTCTTACTGATTCCCTTCAACCTTTGTCTCTTTGCCGCACTGTTGCATCTTTATCTCTCTTCTGTTGCTACTTCAATGGTCTCTGTTCCTCTGAACTGTCTGCTTGCATCCCTCCACCTCAACGACGGGCATGTAGTGCCCCTCTAGCAACAAACTCTCATCCCTTTTCTGTCCAACTCTCTAATGCAAGAGTTAACAGTTACTCCCATTCCTTCATTTATGCAACTGGTCAACTCTGGAACTGTCTTCCTCTGTGTGTATTTCCTACTTCCTATGATCTCCAGTCTTTCAAACGCAGTGTGTCCAGGCATCTCGAAATGAACAGATCTTGAATTTGGCTCTTTTGTATTGTTTTTGCTTTTCCTTGGAAGGAACAGTATGCAGGCCCTTGGCCTTTGGTTCCTTCTTCCTTGCATTTAAAAAAAAAAAAAAAAATCTTCCTTGCATTAAAAAAAAAAAAAAAACACTGGAGGAGAGTGATTGTCAGTGGAAATTCCTTCACTGCTTCATATCTGGAAGGAGATCAGGAATCATGTTTAAATATCCCCAGCATAAGTGTTTTTGGAAAACAGGTATAAAGGAATGGCAATTAATGACTTGCTTTTCAGCACAGCATAGGGCAAAACAGTAATGCTTGTGAATAGTGGGATTAGCACAAAAAATAAGTGTTTGCATCTAGTGGTAAAGTGGTAGGTACAGCTTCTGTTTTGATAAAGAATGCTGTAATAAACAATGAGGACATGAAACTTGCATCTCTGAATGAGTATCATTGTTAACCATGAATATCCTCTTTCCTCAGGAAAGGGTTTGGATCCAACTTGGTAAGGCGAGTGAGACGAGCTGGCACTGAACTCATCAACAAAGTGCCTAGGGTAAGTTACACCTAGGACATGAGTGTCATATCTGTCTCTCTTTCAAATTACTATTTGTCTTTCTGTTCATCATCTACAGTGTATCCTTTCGTTCCTGTATCAGATGGCCATAAAATGTGATTATCCTCAGCTGTTGTGATAAGTTTATGTACATACTTCAGTTGCAGTCCATCAAGTTTCTCATCATGTGTTCTTTGTCTGCACATTTCATACTGTTTGTAGACAGTACCAGCTGCATGGTCATAATACTATATACATACTTCGTCCCATCCGTCAGAGTGGTCGGTCAAGGTCCCGTGGTCGTGAAGAAGGTGGCGGGGAGAGTCCAGACTCCTCCTCACTAGGTTCCTCCTCTCAGGCTAATGACTCCCTAGATTCTGGCTCAGAAACACGACGATCCTCCCCAAATTTGCCTCCTTCTCCATCCCATGAGGATGGAGACACCAGTAGAACAACTACAGATGGCCACCATAACAGCATCAACAACAGAAAGAGTTTGCCACCTGCACTTTCAGACCTTTATGCTTCACACATACTCAGGTACAGTAAACCTTTGAGCTACAATGGCCCTTCTGTGATAATTCAGATATATGACATTATAAAAGTTAGGAATTGATTCAAGTTGCACACATATGGTATTTGTATTTACATGAAATTTTGCCATTCTTTTGGTAGGTGGGGGCACTCACCATCCACTCACTCAATGTAGTGCTGCTTGGGAACCTGCTCTTTCCCCTCTTCCTTCCTTGTTTCTTTCCTTCCTCTTCAATCTTTTTTTCCTTCATTCTTTCCTCTTCCTTCTGTCTATGGGTGACTCTACATTGAATGACAAGCCAAATGGTTTCCTGTTCACCAGGAAACCACACTGAGTGGTAACCATATAACCAAATCGTGGCACCTGGTGGTTTACTGGGTAATTAAGGCTCTCCAGTCTTGATTGCTTACATAATGCCACTCATGGATGAGTGAGGCTTGTCACTCTCATCTTAAATATCAGGACCAATTTGCCTAGCCCCGGGCTCGTACGCTCCTCATGGGGCAACACTGGACTAGATGATGAATGAATGAATGAAAGAAAGATAAAAATATTATGTGGGTTGCATCATTAATGGCATGTATTGCATCAGCTGTTCAGTGGCCAAGGAAGTGGCATCATGTGGGTCAAGGATGTAAGCAGTAATGTTCTGTCCTGATCCAGCCCTGCCAAAGCAACACATGAAACACAGCATCATGTATCACATATTACATACAGTAACATTAAAATGAGTGGAATAAAGAGGTGTATAAGGAGACTGAGTGAATAGTAGTACAGATACCAGCTGTGTGCAGTCTGTGTATCATTTCTTTTACCACTAGGTCCCTGCCAGAACATGAAGAGCAGCATCACATTGTGCATTATTTATGGACAGCATAGCATTAAAATTGAGTAGAGTAAAGACATTGAGTGAATTATTATGCAAGTACATGTGTACCAGCATCGTATTTTGCACATTTTGTTTTTAGGCAATATAGCATTGAAAATGAGTGTAATAAAAGCATCGCATGAAGAGTTGTGCAGGTACCAGCTATGTGTAGTATGTGCATTTGTTCATTTCCGGCAGAATACTGTATATTTATGTGCTGTCGGACACTAACCAGGACAAATGGTCCAAACCTAGTGGGTAAGGACTGTTTGCAAGAGGTTATGAATAAAAAATTATTGTAATTGAAATACTGTATAGGAAAAGGGGAAAAAGCAGTGTGTGGTAATCATAGGGGCATTTGCCTTCTCAGTGTAATAGGAAAAGTATATGGTAGGATACTTATTGACAGAGTTAGGGAAATTACAGAGGAATTAGTTGGGGAAGAACAAGGAGGTTTTAGGAAGGAAAGAGGTTGTGTAGACCATATATTCATTCTTAGATCCTTAGTGGAAAAGTTTCTAGAGAACGGCAAGACGTTGTATGCATCCTTCATGGATCTGGAGAAAGCATATGACAGGGTGGATAGACAAGGTTTGTGGAAAGTATTAAGAATATATGGAGTGGATGGGAAGTTGTTGAAGGCAGTGAAGAGTATGTATGAGGGTGCTAAGGCTGCAGTGCGTGTTGATGGCAAACTGAGTGAATCTTTCCAATTGAAGGTTGGATTGAAACAAGGATGTGTCATGTCTCCATGGTTGTTCAATCTGTACATGGATGGGGTTATAAAAGAGATACAAGGTCGGGCAGTGGATGCTGGAGCGGCCCTAGTGAGAGAGGGCAGTGTTTGGAAACTCCCTGTACTGTTGTTTGCAGATGATACTGTGTTGTTGAGCGAAGACGAAGGGGAGCTGCAAGGCTTGGTAGATGAGTTTGGGAGAGTGTGTAAGAAACGGAATCTAAAGGTGAATGTAGGGAAGAGTAAAGTGATGGTCTTCGAGAGAAGTGAAGCCAGTGAATGTACAGTGAGATTGGATGGGAAAGATATGGAGAATGTGAGTGAATTTAAGTACTCGGGCAGTGTGATGAGTAAGGATGGAAGTCTGGAGGGTGAAGTGCTCGAAAGGGTGCAGCAGGGAAGGAAGGTTGCTGGTTCGTTGAAAGCAGTGATAAGAAACAGGGAGGTGAGCATGGAAGTGAAAAAGTTGTTACATGACAGTATTGTGATACCAACTCTAACATGTGGAAGTGAAGCTTGGACCCTGTTGGAAGGACAGAAGTCAAGAGTGAGAGCAGTGGAAATGAGTTATTTGAGAGGAGCATGTGGAGTTACATGGAGAGACAGACTAACAAATGAGGAAGTGAAGGAGTGTTGTGGTGTGGTTGAGGACGTGATGGGAAGCGTTAGGAGAAACTCGTTAAGGTGGTTTGGGCATGTGGAGAGGATGGAGAGTGGAAGACTGACGAGGAAAGTGTATGTGAGTGAGGTGGAGGGGGCGAGAGGGAGGGGGAGGCCGAGGATGAGATGGAGGGATAGAGTGGAGAGGTATATGAGCGAGGGGGATGTGAGTTGGGAGCGTGGTAGTGAAATGGCAGGGGACAGAGTGACATGGAGGCGATTTGTTTGTGGCCACGCCGTGCGGGATTGAGGCGTCTGGCAATAGATAGATAGATAGATAGAAGTATATAGAACAACTTTCACTGAAAGTAATTAAAATGGTGATGACTATCATCCATTCACTTGATGTAGTGCTGCTTACTTCTTTCTTCACTTTTATCACTTTTTCTGTGTTTGTCCTCTCATTTCCCACTTCTTCCATCTTTCCTGTCACTTTTTACTACTCCTTCTTCCTTTTCAGGTGGCTTTACATTGAGTGACAAGCCAAATGGTTTCCTGTAAGCCAAGAAACCATTTACAGTACTGGGTGGTAACTATAAAACCAACCCATACGTGTTCCTTATGTGTCAACAAGTGGGTTGGTGGAAGGTTAGTGCCCTTCCCTAGAAAACAGCTAACTCAAAGACAAATTACCACCCCTTACGGGATTATGGCATCTGGCTATAAATAGATAGATAGACAAAAGCCCAAAAAAAAGATGATGCATGGTAACTAAACAGTACGAGAGGCAGAGATACAGTACAGCCACATCTATTGATGATCGGGCGTCAATGAAGGTGGCAGCTGGGAGGTGTCTGTTTGCTCCAGGTGTTTGATCCATTCCATCTTTGATTTATATACACTCTACCCTCGATTTGGCAGACCCCTGTTTCCTGAATTTCGGATTTTCCGGACTCTGGCTGAGGCCGGACAATATTATCAAATGCCAGACAAATGCCCATACATGTCCGGGATTCTCATGAAAGTCCGGCCATTATTCTCTCATATAAAACTATAAGCAGTCTGCTGCACAACACAGTAAAATTTTGGCAAGGTTTTGACTCAATAAAGGCCATTTGTAACACACACAAGAAGATATTTTCACACATGAAACGCATCTTGGCCACCAACCTGCTTCACGGCACCAGTTCCTAACTCATGGCAATATCCCATTTGGCTCTTACCTTTCTCAAATGTCACTATAAATACAGTAGTTTACTGCATAACACAGTAAAATTTATGGAAGGCTTGGACACAATAAAATTCATAAGCCATTAAAAAATATATTTTTTTACGGACAGTCTCAGTGGGATCCACTCCTAATCAACTTAGCTCACCCGACTTGGTGAGACTGAATACCGAATCGGCACCTTTCAATGGAAAATATTTTAATTTTTTTTGCCACAGTGGCTCATACACACCTAATTATCTGAAATCCACTTTAAAAAATTGTACTTAATGTATCTTAATTAACCCGTCACTTCCTTACCGATTTCCCAACACCGATGCCCCCCAGTCTTTAGTTATTTTGGAATTTTTTTTTTTTGGCTAAAACATCCGCTTTTGTTGAGAAACAGGAAAGTCACCAAGAAAGTGCTTACCTGGGTCCATAAGTGATCAGAACAGGTGAGCCTCCCTGGTGCAGTATCGTATTCTGTCACTGACGTGTCTGGCTCTCACATTTTCTATGGTAGGTAATTTTGGGAGAAACAACATACAACAGGTCTACATTTATTGATTTGGAACTAATAAACAATCACAACAACAATATAATGGTTTTCAATGAGATATATAGGAAAAATAAGCTTTGTTCCATTGCACGAGCATAGCGAGTTTGGTCACATTTGTCAAACGTGAGTCACTAAGTTTCTTATTTCAGGAAACATATCATTTTTTCTACTTGCATAATACTGTTTCAATGACATTTTACCATTTTCCACTTTATGTAAATGTATTCAGCTGTTTACATTCATTACGATGATATTTGGCGTAATGATAGTGCATATTTGCATACTCAGCGTACTTGCTATGACTTCTTTCAACAAACATTACATTTTTTATACTTTCATATTATTGTTTCGATGACATTATACCATTTTTCACCCAGTGTAAATGTTTTCACCTATTTACATTCCTTACGATGATATTTAGCGTATTGGTAGTGCATAATCACGTAGGAAGCGCAATCGCTACCACTCGTGTTTCAACTTATATTTTGTTTCTCCACTTCCAGTATACTTCTCCACTTACATTACACCCGTTTTAACTTTATACTACTATTTACATATATACATGTACATGCCTTATTTATTACACTGAGTGTCAGAATATCGCATCTTTACACACTCACTAGGAATGTTTCGACTTAGATTCTATTTATCCACTTACATATTACTTTTCCACTTACATTACACCTGTTTCTACTTTATACAACTATTTGCTACATGCCGTATTTGTTACACTGAGCGTCAGAATATCGCATCTTGCTAGGAATGTTTTGACTTAGATTCTGTTTATCCACTTACTTATAACTCTTCCACTTACATTACACCCGTTTCCACTTTATGCAACTATTTACATATATACATGCCGTATTTATTACACTGAGTGTCAGAATATCGCATCTTTACACACTCGCCAGGAATGTTTCGACTTAGATTCTATATATTCACTTACATAATAATTTTCCACTTACATTACACCCATTTCCACTTTATACTGCTATTTTCATATTTACGGGCCTTATTATCACACTAAGCATCTGAATCTCGCATATGTTCATGGGAATGAGCGTCATATCACAATTACACCATATCAGAAGTGCATCAAGGTATGATATTCCCTAAAGCAAGGGTGAATGGACAGACCCACGTCACACTCAACGTGCTCATATCGGGTGTCTTTTCTGAGTGGTGGGTCTCACTCTAGAATCTGAACACACATGACACCTACACTGGGACCTAGGTCTGTTTGGCTGGGGAGGGATAGGAGTGGCAAAGTGACGTGCAGAAATTCTCAGGGGAGCTTGGGCAGTACGGGGGTGTGCGTGGGCATTGTTGTGTCCTCTCAACCGCATACTGGACTATAATCTCCCGGCCAAGCTCCCTCACAAACCCTACAAAGGTTTCCTGCACTCCCGTTGTCATAGCGTGCAGGTGGTGGCAATTGAGGGCCATTATATCGAGCAGGTGAAAGAAGAGCTTCTTTTACCACTTCATTGTGGTCCTGGCACACTCTACACTCAGTATCATGGAGTCTGACTGGTCCACCAGCTTCATGATGATGTTATAATCAAGGACACACTCAGGTTTCCAGATGCGGTGCCTCCTCTCACTGCAGTAATCCACGGAGTCTGTATGGTGCATCAATGGGCGGTGAACTGCTGACAAGAGGCAGACTTCTCTGTTGTGGTCCCACACTGTTGCTAGGATGTTGTTAGCCTTGAAGAAGACCACCTCATTTTTCCCCAGTTTCTGCCCCACCTTGACCATGTGACATCGGTTCACCTTGACAGTACCACAGACTCCCGTGTCGTGCAGGTGTAGATAATGAGTGAGAAGAGGGCTAGTGCACCAGTTATCCAGGTAGAGGATGTGACCACGATGAAGGTACTCTTCTGTCAGTCATTACCACTGCTCCAGACAGTCCAATACTCTGATTTTTTATTATGTCTGTCTGTGTGCCAGTGTACAAATCTATGTCTTGCACATAACCAGTCCTACAGTCACACATACCAAAGATCTTGAACCCAAAATGGTGCCTTTTACTGGGCAGATACTGGTGAAAAGAAATGTTGCCTCTCCACAACACGAGACTCTCGAATAAAATGAGGAACGGAATGTTTGCCGTAGGTGATAAAAAACCAGCCAAATTCTCCTCAATTTATCCGTGTTATTTGCATTTTTAGGATCATCAGGATCGTAAAAGTGGAGGCGGCTGAGAATTGCTGAAACCGATTACGGCTTATGACCTTGCCAAAGAAAGGTGTCTGCATGAGAGGGTCCATAGTCCAGTATCACGGAATTCTGTTTTTCCATAAAATACCCACCAAAAGAAGCAGGGCAAAAAATACTAACATCTCTGCCAGGGAGACTGGGTAATCATATATAAGGGAAAGCCTGCTCCGTGTGCCCAGTCATTCACTCTCATGGCGCTGGCTGCTTACAGATTGGTTTGTTTGCTCCACAGTTTGCTCCACAATACAAGTGGAAAAAAATCCAGTGTGGTGGAGCCATGGTGAATACCTGGAGCTGTGCAGCCAGCGCGCCCCTCCTCAGTGAAGGGGTGAATGATGGGAGCAAAATCACTCCCATCTTCCCAATTCCACCTCACATTAGCGTTGCCCTCATCGTCCCCATCATTGCCTTCATCAGGGTGGGGAGGAGATGCTGGTGGGGGAGGTTGGGGAGGAGTGCGGAGGGCTTCCCCAGTCATGCTCCTCTTCCCTCAGCCTTTACCCTTCCCCTTTCCCTTCCTCTTACGGCCTTGGGGAACATCAAGGGGCTGTAGGGAGGAAGTTCAGGAATATTGGGGAGCATAAGACGTGCTGGGAAGGGGCTCCTCCTTGCCTCCCCACTCCATCACCACACCATTTGATTCACCACGCTCCCTCACCGCCCCAAGTGACGCGCTCCGCGCCTCACACCACCACATGAGCGCGATGACTCACTCCCGCCACTCTCCCTTTCAATTCCCACCACCACACTTTCAGTTTCACTTCCCACTCCCTTCAAGCCACTTCTGCTCTCCCCAAACAAAACACTAGGCCCATACCTTAGTGAACGACGTGCTGTCCGCTCGGGGCCGCGATGAGTGATGTGCTTGTGCCGTACCACTTGGCAGCACATCCCATGGCTCCGTCCTCGTCCTCGCTGTTGGGCGCCACATCATGTAGGGGGTGGAGAGAGGTGGTTGCACGTTGTTTTGGTGCAGGCTGGCCCTCTCTAGCGGCCCAGTACATCACGTAGCGCCGCTTCCTCTGGGACAGGACCTCCTCATCACTGCTGCTACTTTCCTCCTCCTCTGGGTGGATATGATCTTTATCCGCCACCTCATCATCGAGTGGCAAATCGCTATCGCCAGTGAAGGCGTCCAGGGTGCTTTGTATTTGTTGCTCAGAGAGACCTCGGCGTGCCATGTCTGACCTGGGTCACTGCTTACAGGTGAGTGACCGAGACAAGGCTGCGAGCGGGTCGTGCGGGGTCGCCGAGTGTCCCCGCCAGGTGGCAAGTAGGGGAAGGTCTCCCGCACCTATGTACCAAAAATCAAGCATGAGATTTGAAAATTGTGCAAATTATGAACCTTGCAATTGCGCAATGTATGGGTACGTCAATGGGTGTAATCGTGACAAAACGTTGCAACGTACCCGTACGTCGACAGGACGCCTCAGGTTAAAAAAGTAGGTTTCATAGCTAAAATACGCAGATGTTTCCCCTTCAGATCGTCAGTGTTTATATCTCGGTCAGCTGATCAGTGGTTGGCTAATGTTAGCAGATATTTCCCCTTTTAGATCATCAGCACACCTTGGCAGACTTCTGTTTTGCAAAAATATTTTGAGTACAAGAAAATGTATGTGCATTGTAAATCGTTATTTATTACAAAACAAAAGTTCGTCAGGGCAAGTTGTTAGGCCAGAGGCAAAACAATTCTGCTAACTTTAAGAAATTTTTGCCCTGAATTAAATTAAGCACAAATTTCTGACTCGAATTTCAAATAATTAGGTGTGCAAACCTGTATTGTGGTAAAGATTAAAATTGCCGATTCGGTCCAAGATCAGTTGTATGTTTAACTCAGTCAGCTGATGAGGGTGGTTGGTTCACCTTCGTCAGCACACCTTGGCAGTTCTGTTTTGCAAAAATATTTATTTTGAGTACAAAAAATGTATCTGCATTGTAAATCGACATTTATTACAAAACAAAAGTCTGTCAGGGACAGTTGCTAGGCTAGAGGCAAAACAATTCTGCTAACTTTAAGAATTTTTGCTCTGAATCCTGATTTTCTATTACTGTAATAATTAAATTAAGCACAAATTTTTGACTGAATTTCAAATAATTAGTTGTGCAAACCTTTATGGTGATAAAGATTAAAATTACCTTTTCCGTCCAAGATCCACTGTGTGTTTACTTCAGTCAGCTGATGAGTGTGGCTGGTTCACCTCGTGGTATTCCATTCCTTGTTCATTTTCCTCTTTTTTCCTCAGCTTTCTGATCTTCTTCTATCATACCTTCCACATTCTCGTCAACAACTGTCTAAACAACCATTCTTAGGGTTGTAGCTAGCAAAATACTACTCTTGTGTCCATTATAATTATTGTGTCAGTGTTGTTATGTACTGTGTATGTTAGTTTTGTTGGTATAGGTAGCCTACATTCCAGAATGCTCTAGAATATCGGAATAATTGTTGGACAATATTGGAGATTTTGGACAAAGTATGGTAATAGTCCGGGGAATGGTATGTGGGGCCCTACAAGGTGAGTAAACCAGGTGAGTACTTTTGCAATTCCCGGACTTTTGCCATTCACGGACTGGTTTCCCCCCCTTTTAGTCAGGAAAATTGGGGGTCGAATGTACTATA
>JAGKTI010033008.1:0-11774 GCA_018397915.1 Birgus latro | reverse complement strand
TACTGATCTACCAGAAGACCCGCCGACATGTCGTAAAAATTACCCCGATAATACCAATACACCAGTCCTGTATGAGACAGCCCTAGCATGTATTCAATATGGACGGTGCGTGTTAAGCGCCGAAGTGGTGACATGTAGATTGTAGGAGGACGACTGGGCCTTGATAGCAGGCTGTGAAGCCTATGCCCAGAGTCGGACACATAAAAAAAAAAAAAATACTGACGGCCAGCATAAAGCCATTATAACATTATCTGCATTCCCGCACCTGTCATACTAATCACAAAATTGCCGTGACCCCCCTCCTCCCTGACCGTGAACCTGAAACTGATAGACCTCTTTAATTGACCCAGTTTCAAAGAGATGGCGCCACACAAGGAGGCAGGGTGGGGCGCCAAGGAGACAGTAGGAGGAGGGTGAGTGACGAGGGGGCAATTGTGGTCTGGCTGGTGGGAGGGGGGACCTGTACAGGAGAGGAGTGATGGGGTAGAGGAGAGTAGACTGTGGCAAGAATCTGGGATGGGATGGATAAATGATACGCTGGTGACACGGTGCCAAATCAGCTATAGTTGAACGCTAATTATGGAATCTGATGGTCAGGCCGTTAAACGCAGGCTTTGGCACGTTACGCAGTCTACCAGCATGTTCTGTTATATCGTCTAGAAGACCGCCTACTCCCCACGGGGTGGCACATTACACAAACCCTGCATTATTAGTGGATGGTGACGAATGTCATCACATGGTAATATGTGAAACACCCCTAGAATGCTTGTCTGACGTCATACCTGTTGTCATAGCAGTTGGGAGCTATTCTTGTTGCGTTTACATAGTGACACCATGGATGACGACTGTGATATCGAAAGCAGTGGAGGGGGAGGGAAGAATTTTCTCTTGCCACAATAAATAACAGTTGACAGTAGTGACTGATGAAATGAATGAATATGAACAGTAGTGATTCGTCCCTATGGTTCTCGTTAATATCTGTATGGCACCTATGTAACAAAAACGTGATTTACTAAGGGGGGGGGGAGGACTGGGTCCCAGAACATAGGTGGTGATACTGGGGTGGGCTAATAGGTGGGTAGAGAGATGCCTTATCGGCTGTATTACATGATCTTTATGTCTGATTACTGCTAACCGTATACCGATAGAGTGAATCGTGGTATGGACGTGTAACTGTTAAGCAATATGATTCACATCCTCAGTATCCAGTTCACTGTCCGCTCCTCCCTCTTCCCGACAGCTGCGTGCATTCAGACATGGGTACTGACGGGGAGGGGGGATGGCCGTAGTGACTGCTACACCTTGAACAACGGGTCATAATATGTTTATATATCAACGACAGTGGTTCACCTGTCTTCTTTAATGGATTGTAATATACACCGTTACTCAGCCAGGGCAACAGCTCCATGTTCAGACACTGCTGAGATGTGTGGCTCTGTAGTTGCTCTCCGTGAACAGGGCAATGGTCCTCGTATTTATCTTTATCCTGTCAATTGCATACAGTGTGAACGCTACTCGGTTGTTTAGCATAATAAAAAAACATTGCAGATAAAGTGTGTGTTTGCATTACAGGCGATTTCTGTAACTGATGGCGTAGTTGATGTAATATGCACGTGGTCAGACTGGATAACTGCAGACATTGCACCCTTGCTCCACCATTATTGGCTCGAGGATTTGTGAAGGAATGCTTGGGTCATACGCCACTTGCTCAATATGAACCTAAATACAACTAATAACCACTGGCAATGTGTAATATCAACAGCCAAACACGGCATACAGAAAACGGTAACATAAACCTGGGATACGTAAATCCACCTTTACATTGGTGCCATACAGATATTAATGAGAACCATGACTGTCAGTGTTCATATTTATTGTTGATAAAGGAAAAATCTACTGTGTTTGCGATATCGGTCGTCACTGATGATGATACGACGTAATAGGCTACAAGAGCAATTCCCAATCACTATGACAACAGGTGTAACATCTGACAAACTGTAGGGATGTGTCATATACTGTATTTGCACATCGTCACCGTACTCATAATACAGGGGTACTAAGCCACCCAGTAGAAAGCGTGTCGTGAACTGATATAAACCATGACTGTCAATTACAACACGTGGCAACATCAACACAACGTTTCATGGTCTGACTGTAAAATTACATATTCTCCATTAAACAATGATTTGGCCCGGTCATCACCTGTAATATATCCCTCCCACTGTAGCTTCCGTCGTCTATCAAAGTCCACCGCCCCCTACCGCATCACCCTTCTCCTCTAGCCCCCAGTTAGACCTCTATTGCCCCCTTCCTCACCCACCTCCCTCCTCTTGCCTCCCATGTCCCCCACCCCCACCCTGCCGCCTCCTGTGGCGCCACCTCCTGTATGTAGCGAAATTCCTTCGATTTCAGAGGCCTGCCATTGTCAGGTTCACGGTAGGGGGAATGGACCGATAATTTTCTGTTCACTGATAGTTGCTGGGAAGCTGACAACTACTAAATGATTATTTGTTAACTGTTATATATTTCAAGACTCGAAACTAAACCACTCATGAAATCTGTGTCATTGATAATAACTGCCATTATGCAGCGGGTGTATTGTGTGACATAATATTAAAAAAACTTACCATAATCATGACATGCTATTATCAGTATATTTTCTGCCGCAACATTGCTTATATATTATATTACCACCAATAACTGCTCACAGCGGCAATGATCACAGCTTTCGGTTCGTCCTAGCGACCGAACGAAACCTGGTGAAGTTCCATACCTATCAGTGTTACCAGATGCGGAGAGCATTACACCAACCTCGCGACTCCACTTCCAGCGCTTGGCCAGGCCAGTTGCCACTATGCCTGTCGACTCTGAGATCCCTTCTGCCTCTGCTACCGCCTTCGACCCGTTGAGGGGGGCATCCAGCAGTAGTTCCAGGCCATCGGGAGCCACGAAGATCATTGGCACCGTGGTTTGGTACAACGTGAAGTCTGGGTACGGATTCATCAAGCGTCGGGACACCGGTGCTGTTTTCGTACACAGACTCGGGATCGTTGCACCGAATCCACGGCACTTTCGGCGCTCTCTCGGTGAGGGTGAGACGGTGGAGTTTAGTCTCCATCAGTCACCTAAGGGTCCTGAGGCTAGGGGTGTCACTGGGCCGGGAGGTGTTGTTGTGCAGGGCTCTGCTCATGCACGGCGGCGCCCCGCGGCACAGAAGCACCGGCCTTCGGGTCCTGGGTGTTCTGAGGAGATAGACACCATTGTTGCGATGTGTGTTGCGACGGCTCGGGCTTTTTGTGGGGATGACAAGGCGGCTCTGTGTGTTCTCCTCCCTCAAATTTTCGAGGAGAACGGGCTTCCGCGCCTTGCCATCCCTCGAAGCTTTGCTGGCAACGCACGTCCCACCCCCCAGCAGCAGAGTCGTCCCCGGCGGCCGCAGTCTCAGCCGCAGCCGCAGTCACGGCCTCCTCCACCTCGGCCTCGCATTACACCGCGGAAACGACTGCGACTGGATGGCCCTCTGAACAGGGCAACTGGCTCCTCGTTTTCTGACCCGGCACCGACCACGGACATGGACATGGACACTATTACGATCGTCGCTGAGGTCCACCCGCCGCCGTCAGCAGCTGAGGGGGAACGGGCTGCCTCTCCGTCTGATCATCGAGGCGTTGAGGACCCTTCCCCCCAGGTTTCTCTACCTCCTGCTGAGTGTGTGGGCCTCTCGACCATAGCTGCTTCACCTTCAGCTTCTCCCTCTCTGTCGCAGGCTGCCCTTGCTCTTCCATCTGCTGGGCCCCAGTCTGCCTCGCCCACACCACCTACACCTGCCTCTTCAGCACTCGACTCGGCGGTTTCCGAGATCTTAGTGGCCGAGTTCGAGCGTACTTTCTCGGAGGTATTAGAGAAGGCCATAGAGAAGAAGATGGGCTGTCCATCCAGCCTTCGGGACTCGGGAGACTTGCCAATTTTCGAAGATCTAGATCACGATTCGGAATACACAGACATCTCAGATTCTGATGATCAGGCTTAAGTCTCCCCTGCTTACCCTTCGATCTTCAGTTCTTCTCTTCCGGGGTTTTGGCGCCGTCTGCCCTTCTCCTGTCTTGTCTACGCTGCTCCTGTATTCCGTTCTCTCTTCACCCCACTTGTTTTTTTTTTTTTTTGGCTGTTGTCTTATTTTTCTCTGCATTTTCTCTGACGGGCTCTTTGTTTGCCCGTGTTCCCACAAGTTGGGGCAAATATTTACAACAACAACAACAACAACCAACCTCGCTGGTGGACGGGTGTTTCTGTTTGATATGTCCGCAACTGTACATTCAGGGGTCCAGGGAACTGGACGTTTAGGAAATCGACCAGAAGTCTTGGGAATAGATAAAAAGCTGCTGAGTGCATTACATCAATTATATACGCCACCACCTCATCAGCACTACCAAAACCGTCCACACTGCGGTCAGTAGAGCATAACTCCCTGAAGAGTGGCTAGTTTGCCTTATCTAGGCACCAGCGGGGAAGATGACATTGTGGCTCACACTCAACAGAAGTTAAAATAATCAGGAAGTGGTCACTGCCATGCAAATCAGGCAACACACCCCACCTAGAAAATAAAAGAGTAGAAGGTGAGCAAAGAGACAAATCAATGGCTGTGAAAACACCAGTCTAACTATGAAAGTACGTCATTTCGCCTGAATTCAACACCCCAAACTATTCGTCCTCCACCAAAGAAGCCAGCATAGCTCCTCTAGGGTTGGTCATACTGTCACCCCACAGTGGGTGGCGACCATTCAGATCACCCAGTTAAAGAAAGGGGAATGGAAGGTCACCAACCAGGTGAACAAGATCTACCTTCTCAACAGAAGCACTTGGAGGGAGATACAGACTACACAACGTCCATAGATGGCGAAGGAAAATCTGAACGGCAGTAGACTACAGTGGAGTTGAAAGACTCAGACAAGTGAATGGGACATCACAGCAAACTAAGACAACAGTACCACCATGATGGCCAGGAAGAGGATCAGAATAAAATAAATGGTAACCGGGAGGACTGGAAGGAGCAGCATCCCTAACCATGGTCTCCTGGATGCATATGCATGCTGGGCAAAAACAGGCAAAAAAACAACACAATTCCTCCCAACTAGCCCGTAAACCACGGCAATTCCATTGAATTATAGATCCTCTAACAGAGTGGTATTATATTAGTTTATTTCCAGTACCAGATTTCTGGACATTAGGAACCTTGACGTGTTTTCAAGCACCCGGGCCAAAGGGTGGGTTTAGCAACAGGTTTCCTAACCACGGTTAATCCCTTGGACGAGGAACCCGAGATACCCGATTTGGAAGACGGCAAAGGGGAGGAAGAAGAAGAAGGCCAGACAATGGTCTTTTGCGGTGGAGCAAGAGATGGCTTCACAGGGGGACTGCGAGCTGCATTAGCCGAAACAGAGCAGGCAGTGCCATCCAAAGGAGAAGTACGATCAGTAGCACACCCCACAGTACTAGGATTCTGAGAGGGCAAGGTCTCATGCAGCTGAGGAGATGCATCAACGACCCGGGCATCACCATTGTTAGGTGAGGGCCAGACCTTTAGTAAAACACCACCCTCAGCCTGCTCTCATCCACACCTATGAGAATCCCAAGCAGAATGAGGAGTGGGCTTCACAGCAGAAACCTTTAGATGTAGGGTTTCAGTCTCAGAGCATTCTGAGGAATCACGATGATGCTTGCCATGCACAGGAGGCACGTCAGACTGTTAGGATATGTCAGGACATGGAGAAGCATCGACATAGACGTCCGCCACAACTACAGAAACAGAGGTGGAAGATGGTAAGGAAACAGTAGTCTTGCATGAAGTAGGATCCTCAGGGATGGCAGCCTGCAAATCACAAGAGAGAGGTTCAGTTGATGACACAGTCCTGGGAACCTTTGGAAACCTAGAACGCTACACAGAAGCACCAGAAAGGACAGAGTCATAAGTAACTCCTGGTTGGAAAAAACGGGTCCGGGCTCTCTTCCTCGCTTCAGGTAAAGAAATCTTCTCATGGGTACGAATGGATAAGATTTCCCTTTCAAAGCGATAGAGATGGCATTGTTGAGAAGATGCAGCATGGGCACCCCCACAATGGTAGCATTTAGTAGGGCCTTAACAGACACCATCAAGGGAGAAACTACCACAAGAAACACAGATACCAGAAGACCTGCCTGTGCCTGGCGACAAGAACGGCTAACATGCCCATACACCTGAGAGTGGCAACATCTCTTCGGGGTCAGAACATAGGGCTTCACAGGAAGAGAGAGCCAAGCAATTTTCACAGAAGCAGGCAATGTTAACCTGTCAAAGGTCAGGAACAGAGTCGGAGTTGGGGTCAGAACACCATTAATCATCTTCTGTACGTGGTCAACACTTACAATGCCATAAGAGCGTAGTTCCTCTAATAACCGGGTCTCAGTGTATCAGAGGAGGTCCTAAGAGTAAATGACCCCCTTACACTGGTTAAAGGTGGCATGATGTACACCAGACATACTGTGACCAGATACGGATGTCAGAGTCATGAGAGGGGAGCTCTCTACTGGGGAGGACACCTCAATAAGTAGGCTACCATCCCCTTGGGTCGAAATCACTGGCTCACGGCCACAGACAGAACAATGGCATGGTGCAGTTTGAAAATGTCGACATCCAGCACTAAGCCATCCTCAGAGAGTTTCAGCACTAGTTACATAGCAAAGGTCTCCTGCATTATATCGTCTGGGCCGAACCCCGGAGCCAACCTAACCCAATGTAACCTCCTTCTAGTCCCAGTTGAACGCTGAGTCAGAGAAGGATAGTCCCTTGGGGCCTAAAAAGGCTTCGGAATGGCAATGAGGAATGACGACTCTGAAGAATGGCTTGGGGCAGATGCGTCGTCGCCAGCAGTATTTTTATGTAAAGAAGTCATTAAATATACAGTACTACATAAACTTCATTCTCCCTCCCCTCCACCCACAATGGAGCCCAACAAGGGGAGGTCTTAGGCCAGGGACAACACCACTGGCGACCCCAGAAGTAGCCGGAGAGTATACGCGGGTAACCACCCGGGGACCCGGGCAAGGGTGACTCCAGGACGATAGGAGCCACCAGGTTCCCCCAGTCCCCACTTGAGCCTAGCCAATGCATGACCAGCCGACTGACCTGGTCGGTCCCAACCAGGCCAAAGGGACCAAAGAGGTGTATTGCTAGCTGCAGGGTGCATTGTGCAGCATCATTCAGCCCCCAGAACTCCCGTCTCTCAGCATTACGGGACACCACACACTGCAAACACGTGGGGAGGCAACATTCCCGCCCTAGATGGCAAATGGGCGGTGACTAGCATCATCAACAGGCCTCCTCCACCAGTGATGTAGGGGATGCTTGGTCCAGGAGGCCAACAGTTGCCGAGCCTACAAAGGCAGGCACGCCTCCAGAGTAGGTGGCACTGCCAGCCACGCTTCAAGCCCCGCCACCACGTCAAGGTGGCTCCCCTCAGTGGAGTAGCCAAGTGTAAGAGACAGAGTGAACTGTGTCCGCCGTAGTTTAGTTTTTCGTCAGTGAACAGTCAGAGAGTCAGTGATAGAGCTAGTGCGTCAAAGAGTGAAAGCTAATCAGCGTAGTCAATCAGAGTCAGTAAGTGAGAGCTAGTCAGCCAGTGAATGGACAGCGAACGAGTAGTAATGAATGAAGGAAGGAAGTAAAATGAGAGAGGAAAGTCGGTGTTTTGCAAGTGTACTGTCTTCAACTGAGTTTAGAAGGAATAAAACCCTGAAGTGTTCAGCTGTCTTTGATTAAATGCCTGGTCTGTGTACTTGTCGTCCTCGACATATCAATGAAGCAATAAACTGTAACAGTACTTTCAAGATAAACATATCTCCATGGAAGCTTACTGTTTTCATATCTATCTATCTGTATTTCACGTTATATTCACTCAGGTTTGTGAAGTGTAGATTTCTGTTTGAGTGAAAACTAAAGACTAATTAGAGAAGGAAGTATCATTATGGGAAGCAAAACTTAGAAATCGGTGATGGAATGACATAAACACTGGATATACGTCTGGCCAACTACTACCTGAGGGTTCTCTGGCTCAGTCAGCTCAATTGTTGTTCTCACTGCTTTTCTTTTAGCTCCAGCTGACTCACTAATCTTCTTAGGGCCCATGATTATGTACAATTTTTCAACGAAAGTACGTAACTTATCACAAAGTTTAATGAAGGCTGTATGACTGATGCGACAACTACTACTACTACCACAACTGAGCTGAAAAAAGAACTCACTGCAAAGTCTGAAAGTGGAACCCGTGTCTTCGATCCTGCCATTCATTATGGTATGGCGAAATCTACCGTATCATCCATACTAAAGAACGGATTAATGCAAAATACATTGTTTCTAATGGAAATAAATGATTCGGTTTTCGAACAATTCGCAATTCGTACAGCCTCCAGGAACGAACTGTACACGAATTCCGGGATTCTACTGTAATTATATTCCAACCCTTTGCATGCGGGCACATTTTACTTGCTGAATAAATGCATATGTTCTTTATTACCTTCCAAAACGTTAGTTTTTGAAGTTATTAACGTTCATACTTTCTAAGAGTTTCTAGATCTTAGTAAAATCGTCCCTCTGGCGGAAATAAAAGGAAAAAAAAAAACGCTGCGTTATTTCGCAGTTACAGGCTTAAAAGCCGCACTCGAGTGAAAGTAAGTCAGAGTTACTCGTAGGTTTATGAACGTAATGATGATGATCATTATGCTCACCCCCTTGAATCACATGACGTAACCCGTTGGTTTATTTTTGTTTCCTGCAGACAATTTTACCCAGCTTGGAGAAGACCCGTTAATAATGAAAGGTGCGATGAAGGTGACATCTACATCCTCAAGTTTGTAACGTCTACCATAAAGATTAACAACAGTACCTGGAGGCTCAAGAATGAAATTTAAAATGCGCTATAGTGGTGTAGGGGTTGATTTTGTTTTGCACGTGACGTCCTTCTCACAGTGGGTCGAACTGTAATTGTTTTTTGAGATTTATTCTGTTCACTGCATATTAATAATTACTGCTTTCACTGATACAAGCTGTGTAGACATCAAAACTATGTAAATACGACAGAATAATACGAGGCTGCAAAGTCTCCTGTGTCACCTAGAAATGCCAAGTTTGTGCAGCCACCGCGATAGGTTACGGATTCACAGTCTTATAGCCCAGTCCCTGTCAACTGTGATTTGGCTTCCCAGAATGGACAAAGAAAGAAGGGCACATAAACTTCTCATCCCTTTTGCTCCACCTACAAAAAATAAAATAAAGCGAAATCAACAAATAGAAATAGAAATAAAAATCATAAATAAAAAGTTAAATAAATAAACAAATAAAAACCTTATGTGGGAAAATTAATTGTGCAGGTTTATTGAACAGATGCTTTCCTTGTCCATCCTGCAAAAACAGATCCTAGTTACGACAGGGAACTGATCGTAACTTTGCCGGTGAATCCCGCCACTGGTTACCACTCGCCTTCTAGTAATCAGAGATCGTATTTATAAACTCTCTTAAGCTAAGGATTGTTTATACATACATTTGTCTTCATTTATACAGCTATGTAACACATAGCGAGCCAGATTTTAGTGAGAAAATGAGTAAGCAAAACTGTCGGCGATAAAACTTCATAATTCAAGCACCACCTTCCGATGGCGTCTCATAGCCACAAACACTGATCAGCTGGGAATGGTTGGGGAAGAGGCTNTTCTATCGCTACTTCAATGGTCACTTCCTCTGAACTGGCTGCTTGCATCCCTCCACCTCTATGACGGGCACGTAGTACCCGTCTAGCAACAAACTCTCATCCCTTTCCTGTCCAACTCTCTAATGCAAGAGTTAACCTTACTCCCAGTCCTTCATTTATGTAACTGGTCAACTCTGGAACTGTCTTCCTCTGTCTGTATTTCCTACTTCCTATGATCTCCAGTCTTTCAAACGCAGTGTGTCCAGGCATCTCGAAAGGAACGGATCTTGAATTTGGCTTTCTTTTGTATTGTTTTTGCTTTTTCTTGGAAGGAACAGTATGCAGGCCCATGGCCTTTGGTTCCTTCTTCCTTGCATTAAAAAAAAAAAGTTTGTGGCAATAAGACGACTTCGGAAGGCGGCGCCAGAATTAAGAAGGCTTGCATTTCGTGAAAAAAAGAGTAACCTTCCAGTGACGACAGATGTACTAAGTCTTGCATCCTTGTCACAGTCATACGATTTTGTAAAGGTCATGAGTGGTTCCTGGTTGCTTCACGCCGATGATGCATTTTTAGTTATTTATTTTTGTTTTAATGCTTACATACTTGGGGAGATTTTTTTTTTCAACTAGGGAGGTTAGTTATAACCCTCATTTATTCCTTCACATCAAGAAAGTCAGTAAAAGACAACACTAGAATGAATGTTAATATTCTTTATAAATACAGCCTTAGAGCCGAGGTGTGGGTGGGACTGGGGCTCCGTAGCCGCGAGCCGTAATGTCGTACTGATCAAAGTTTGGTGTGCAGGATTTTTTGTGAGGGACTATAAGGGCGCCCATGGTAATAACGTCCAGGCCAGTCCTTCATAAGGTCGTAAAACTAATTAATTCCATTGAAGTTTGAGGGAATTCTGTGTCAAAGGCCTTTATGTGCTTGGATTAAGCTTTATTCACATTTCATTCCAATGAGCAACGAATTATGAGCGATCTGATTTCATCTTGTTCTAGCTATCAATGAGGGAGTTCCAACAATGGCTATTGGGTCTGCCAACCGGCAATTAGTAATGGGGATATTACGTACTTCAAGCTGATAACCTGTTTTGTAAACTGGTAACATCTGACGATTTTATTCAGGTCTGGGGAGACTTTACGAATTGGAGTCTGATATATCGGTCATAAACAAATTCACTACTAGAAGACTGAGTTGAATGAAAACGTCTGCTGGTAGCAAAACAGAAGTACTGAAGAGGTTAACTGCTGTGCCTTGCACAGGAAATTTGCCACCAACAGTCAGTAAGTTGCAGTAAGAATTCGTATATACAGTAGTATTTCTTAAAATAATGCAGTAATTGTAATTAGAGGGATAACTAGAGGGGCACTCAATGGAGCACATCTCTCCGACAAGGAAAACGAAATTTCCAAACTACTCTTTATAATGGGTCAGGTTTCCTCGTCACTGATTAGGTTTTGCAAAAAGTAGTTTTCCGGATCCAGAATCTGTAATACGATCCGGATTGGTCCCAAGAGTTAATCAATTATTTCCTGGGACATGCGCTATATTTCCACCAAATTTGGTCCAAATCTCTTTTAGTTTTTGAGAAATCCTGCTAACAGACAAACAAACAAACAAACAAACAGGGGTGAAAACATTCTCTCCTTGTCGGATAGAAAAAAGAATAACAAAGGGTCTTGATATATTCAGATTTGCTAAATTGATGTTGATTATTTGAGTCACACCATTAACCATATATAGGTTACTGATGAAAGTACTCACTGCTTTTCTTTATGGAAAACGCCTGACATTACAAATTTTATCGGGTGTGGTGTGCTTACACCCTCGAAAGTATATGATTTATCTTTCCAGCAAAAGTCAAAGAACAGCAATCCTTCACTGACAGCATCACATCCACTGACTCCAAGCCAGCCACCGAACAAAATACTTTTTGCCCGTACGTTATTTTTTATTTAGGAGTGAAGGGATTAAATGAATGACAGTAGAAAATGTATAGCAAAATCTGCATGTCATACCTGATGAAATGTGGACATTTTGAAAATTTC
>JAGKTI010033006.1:0-11775 GCA_018397915.1 Birgus latro | reverse complement strand
AGCTGATTTTTCCTGTGGTACCATATTACAGGTGTCTTATACTTGCTCTAGTGCTTGTAGTTTGGAAGAGATTAATATCCTCTATATGCCCAAGTGTCAGGGTTGTCTCTTCCCTTGAGATGAGCAATGGTAGCAAGTATATACCTTAGGTACAAGTTTGTGGCTGGATAAGGTGACTTAAACAGTAAAGTACCCCTCCCCTCCCAGTACGCAAACTCCTAGTATGCGAAACACCTAGTTCGCGAGGACCTGTTTTTAATATTTTTAATAATTTTTAATATTTTCCTAACCAGAGTACGAGAGTCACACCCACACGACGCGAGGCAGCAGGAAAAAACTGCCCAAAACTGGTGTTTTCCGGTGTGAACCCTGAGTGCGACACTTGCCTCTCCACTATGTGCCACCCACATCACCCGTTTTTATAGTAACGATTGGATTCACATGAATAACGGTTATTTCACAAATGCCAAGTTGTTATACAGTACTACAAATATGTCCATAGCAAGATGAGGAATGAAAAAGACAAACAAGAAGAGGGGATGGAAATTGCTGAAAATGTGAGCAGTAGTGAAGAGGAGATGGAGGATCCTCCCCTCACCACCTCCCTTGACTTGCCCGCTGCTGTCCCCTCCATCTCCACTTCCCCACCTGACTCACCAACCGCCTTACCAGCTGCCTTTCCCTCCACCTCCACGTCTAATTGGTGCTCTTTTCTGGCACCAGTTAGACATTATTGGCGAGATCCTACTGTACACTATATGTCTTAGATATTTTCCCTCAAATGGGTCAAAAAGGTCCCTTATAGAGGGGAGTGCTGCCCATATGTTAGTTTTCCCATCAGTTTATGTATTCCTAGGACACGAGCACCTCTGTCGCCCATATAGGCACGTACTAGGGAGGTGTACTGTACTTGACAGTGATACAGTGGGTGGCTGCCTAGCTGTAGTCTGATAGTCTTTGGATCTTCCTCTATTGTACTTTTCTCCACTTATTTCTGGATCCTACATTATTCCATCCTTTGGGAGGGGAAAGAAGTCAAGATGATAATTATGATTATAAACTTACTACTGTTTCAGGTGGACATTTAACCCTGCGGTGCTGACCAAGGTGGGAGGTGGTGTGGTGATGAGCAGTGAGAGCAGTGCTGGACAACAGTTCAGTGTGGGTGACCTAGTACAGATCTGTGCAGACCTAGAACGCATCAAGATCCTCCAGCGTGGCCATGGCGAGTGGGCTGAGGCCATGGTCCCGGTGAGTTAGAAACAGAAGCGGAACAGGGAAAGGGTTAGGACAGGGGTTGTATTCTTGTCTGGTATGGAGATTCCTTAGCACTTCTTCTTTACCAGTTTATTACTACGCTTTGACTTGCATGTTATTTATGTAATCTGCACCATGCTGTTGAAAGGACTTTGATCTGACCCTGGCAAGGCACTATCTACCACAAGAGGCGCCAGTTCCTTGTGCAGTGTGTGTGCTGTACTGTGCATGTAGGATGGCCCCATGGAAGCTGTGCTTGCTAATGGCTGGTGGGCCTTCTCAATCAGACAGACTGGGGTTGAGCAACAACAACATCTCTCTGTTGAGTCCCAGTCAGAAGCTGTGGCACAGTGGGGAAAGGGTCAGGCTGTGGGTTATATTCTCATAGACTTGCAGGAATTATAAGGATAGTACTATATTCCATCCTTAGGGGTAAACAGACAAAAAGCATTGAAAAAAAATGTTGTAGTATTAAAGGTAGTGTACCAGCAGAATCAGTAGTACTACATTGTGTGGTACTTTTTTATTTTTCACAACTAATCCTTTTGGTCCAGCAATGTATTTTTATTTTATTCTTCGTATCTCTTAATGATTGTTTATATTTGAGGATACTTCAGACTGAAAGATTTAGATATAGCATTCCTTAACCCTTCCACTACTATAGGATTCTTCTGAAGCTGCATGAAATCAGCTGGGAATAGCAAAAATAAAATATGACAAGTAGATATAACAGTTTGAAAGGGTTAATGATAAAGCATGTAGGTGCCCTAAATTGTGTTGTAAGAATAAGAACTACCAAAAGATTTATCCATCCATCCATCCATCCATCCATCCATCATCCAATCCTATGTTGTCCCACAGAGGAGCGTAGGAGTCCAGGGCTAGGCAAGTTGGTCCTGACATTTAAGATGAGAGAGACCAGCCTCACTCATTCCTGAGTGGTAATTACATGAGCAGTAAACCCCAATCATCCCTTGGATATAAACCTTCACCGGCTCAATCCGATTGGAGTGCCTTAATTACCCACTAAACCACCAGGCTCCAAAATTTGGCTATATGGTTACCACCCAGCATAGTAAATGGTTTCCTGGTGTACAGGAAACCATCTGGCTTGTCATTCAGTGCAGAGTTACCCACAGGCAGAAGGATGAGGTAAGAATGAAGGAAAGAAAGACAGAAGAGGGAGTGTAAAGTCACCCATAGGCAGAAGGACAAGGAAAGAATGAAGGAAAGAAAGACAGAAGAGGATTGAAGGAAAGAAGGATGGGGGAGAGCAAAGGGCAGACACCCGAGATCAGCACCACATCGAGTGAGTGGATGGTGAGCATCTCCACCTACCACAAACAAAGAAATTGTTGTCGAAAATGCATGCCTGTGAATAAAATTGTGTTATGTTTATGAGAAAGGTTGTATGGAGAACAGGTGCAGGAATTAACTTGAAAGAAAATAAGAGGCTAATGGATTTGGACCATGCTGATGATATTGTACTGATTTGTGGAAGTATTTACGAGATGCAGAGGGTGCTTGATTGTCTGGTGGATGAAGGAGAGAAAGTGGGATTGGTAATAAATTGTGGAAAGTCTGACATTATTAATATGAATGTGGAGAACCAAACTGGTTGTGTAATTGGGAATAATGTGGTGAAGAATGTAGGAAATTTTAAACATCTGGGAATGATTGTATCATCTAATGGATCATTAAATAATGAAATTGAGGAGAAGATTAGACAGGCTTGGCAATCTGTAGGAATGTTGAAATCTGTTTGGAATAGTAATATGCTTTCGGTACATACTAAAGGAGAAATTTACAAGTCCATGGTTAGACGAATTTTAATTTATGGGCATGAGTCATGGTACAGTACAGTTAAAACAGATCAGAAAGTATTAGGATCTGAGAATAAAATATTGAGAAGGATTCTTGGGGTAAAGTGGCAAGACAGAGTTACAAACGAAAGAGTAAGGGATATTACGAGAGTGGAACCAGTTGATGAATATGTGAGACTGTCTCGCTGGAAATGGCTGGGGCACATATATAGAAAAGAAGGCAGGTTAATACAGGATGTGCCAGAGTGGACTGCTAGAGGAAGAAGAGGCTGAGGTAGGCCGAGGGAAACCTGGTTGAGGACAATGAAAAGAGAAGCAGGAGAGGAGTGTTTGTGGGACCTGAAGGAGATAGCAAGAGACAAATATTGGTGGAGAGAGTTCATCAAGGCCCTATGCATCCCGTGGGATGCCACAGGAAATTATTGATTGATTAATTGATTGTTTCAGATGCTAGGTAAACTACAGATAGAGTTAACAGATTGAAAGAGTTGATCTATTATCTGTCACCCACAATCCCATCCATTCATATGCAGATGACTCAACACTTTGTAGTTTATTCACACACAGACACCCATTTATAAAGTCTGATATCTCTAATTCTCATCTCAGCACAGCTATCTCCATAAATCAAGACTTATCTATGATCAGTGAATTGGGACAAAACAACCTTGTTTCATATAATGCTAGTAAAACCAAATATATACAGTTTACTAATAGACAGATATTGCCAGATTCGTATATTACCTTCAATGCCACCAATATTCCCATCTCCAAAAGTATTGAAATTCTCGGTGTCTCACTTAACAATGCCCTCAGCTGGACCTTTCATGTCCGATCACTTGCTAAAACTGCCTCAAAGAAACTTGGATTATTGTACAGAGTCCGTAACTTCTTCACTGACGAGCAGTTAGCTATAATTTATTAGAGTCATGTGCGCTCTCAGCTTGAATATTGCTCACCATTGTGGAATGGATGTGGAGAGGTTGCATTAAAACAACTAGACAAAATTCAGAACAAAGCTGTTGGAATTACTAATAATCTTGCTATTACAAATAAATTACCTCCCTTACAAGTAAGAAGGAATGTTGCTTCCCTTGCATTACTTTACAGATATTTTTATGGTAAATGCTCAGACAAAGTTGCATCCATTGTGCCACCTCTCCGTGCCTTCCCTTGTGCTATGCGGGCATCTGGCAGCGCTCATGACTAGAATATCACACAGCCGTACTGCAGAACTTCTGCCTGTCAGAATTCTTTTATTCCCCGAACTGCATCTCTCTGGAACACGCTTCCCCAGAGTTGTTTCCCTCCAAACTTCAACCTACAGCTGTTCAACCCAACTGTTACAGATACTGTATTTCATGAATGGAGGTACAGTAATCTGGTGTATGGATTTTTTTTTTAAATTCATATGTTTTTCCTTCCTCTGTTCTGTTATTAAAGATAAAAAAATGTTGACAGAAATTATGTTGTTACAGACACTGGGTAAGTTTGGTCGTGTGCAGCAGATCTACCATGACAATGACCTGAAGGTGGAGGTGTGTGGAACCTCCTGGACGTATAACCCAGCGGCCGTCACGAAGGTTGCCTCAGATGGAGCTGTCCCAGGTGCTGCCAGTGGAGGTAGGCATACTGTATGTACACGCAGTAAAAATAAGTATCTGTCGCATGGATTATGTATGAAACAGCAGGATACGTATGGATTATGTATGAAACGGTATGATATCACAGACAAACAATACATGTTGGTTTTTTATTATGATGGTAGTTGCTTGAGGATTACAAAAGGCATCAGACTAACCTCATTTGATACTTTTTGTTTTTTACCATATGTACACTTGATCAAAAAAGTATGAGAGTCTGTGGGTGTGGAATCACTTTCACTTGGCTGTGTTCAACTTTATTCCTTTGCTCTGGTCATCATTTTTAAGTTCTGTGTTTCATATCATTCTCAGATATTATGAGGATATGAGCTTGGATGTTAAGTCTGATGATGACTGACATATTTTGCAGAGCATTTTCCAAAGTTATTACTTTTTTTTTTCCCCCAAGCTTGAGCAACAGTCATAAACGTATCTTCCCGCAGAACGATTGAGTGCTCTACTGAAGAAGATTTTTGAAGCTCACGTTTCTGGAGATCTGAATGAAGAGTTAGTTAAGGCAGCAGCAACTGGAGATGCACAGAAGGTAGTTAGCTCTTCTACTGTTTTGACTAAAGAAAATAAACTGAATATGATTTTTTATTCATACTTTATAACATAATTTTTTGGAATTAATCAGTGATTACTTTAGCACCTTTTTTCCTTTTTCTCTGGTTTCTTATTTCTTTACGTACTTACTGTACTTTTTTTGCTTTTCTATATTATAATAGTACTGGCAGTCTTTTTTTTATGTTTAGGGAGGTGCTTCAAAATATCACCATTTTTCTCATGCAACTTGTAATATTAATTGGTGAACTGGAAAATAAACTTTTTATGAAGCAGTGGAGCTTTAATGGCCAGTCTTTGTATAATTTACTATAGACTTGATGTAAAAAAAAAACAGATAAAAAAGGACTGCTGGTCTTTAGGGAATAAAATAATAAGCCTGTGCCAAGTTATAGGTGTTTAAAAAAAATGGGTTGTAGTCAAACTCAGCGAATCTTGATCTAATTTGTGTGTGGTGTTTCCAGGTTGATGAGATCCTGAAGAAAGGCGAAGTGGATGTGAATGGTGTGTTTGCCGGGCACACAGCTCTGCAGGCGGCCAGTCAGAATGGCCACTTGGAGGTTATACACATCCTCCTTCAGCACAGTGCCCATGTGGAGAAGGAGGTCAGTGTTCTTAACATTTTTAATCTCGTGACATCTTTTATTGTATTTTTTGTCTCCCTTCTTCAAGATGATTTGATTCAGCTTAGGAAAAATCTCATACTGAAAGAATTAACGAAAGTAGTGTGAGAAAATATGTTGTGGGTATTTCATCATCATCATCAGCAGCAGCAGCATTCAGATCTCCCTTCTTTCACCAACACATCACATTCTAAGTTACTGTACCTTCACTCTCATGTGAAGAGAGATTTCAGTATTGATACTAGAAGGGGAGACAGTTGGGGTTCCAGTTTACAGTAGGTAGCTAATCCTGGGTGTTATTCCTTATTTAGATTGTAGAGTGTGACCTCAGGGATAAGGGACTCAGTAGGGTGGCTTCCAGAAATTGAGCAGCATGGAGAGGTGCCATTAGGTGACCATGGCCGATGCACACAAGCATGATGGAGCCCTTATAAACAATACAGTACCAACCTCATGAATCCACAGATGTTCTTTTCAGTTTATCCTTCCTTCCTGCAAGCAAGCCTATGTGTAATTGTTCAGCATTTCTTAACCTCGTGAATCCAGTTACTTTTGCTTTTTTTTTTTTTTTTATGAGTTTCTTTTTCCCTTTTAATTCTTACCACCTTCGGATGATTATATTAAGCATGGAAGAGTATTCTTGAACTTTGATGCTTTGATCCAGCCTGCATTAGCACTTTCACTACTAGAACATGATCGTAAACTGAACAGAAGTGTCTTGTAGTAGCAAGAGTGAAAGATAAGTGGCATATTTGGGACAAAATGATTATGAATATTTGAAACATTCATTATTGCCACTTTCATATGATTGTGTGGGAATATTATGTCATCATCATCATCATCAGTGAAGCCTTCATTCACAAGCATGGTCCTTCAGTTTAATGACAGCCCTTTTAGTTATTCATGCAACCTCCAGATAATATTTGGACTGGACCTCTTAAATACATTCTTGACTTAATCATTACAAATACTGAATATCACTGTCAGATAAAAGTGTCTGATGTGATGTTAGTAAAGTGGTAAGATATACAGTAATCATAATGTAATAGTAAAAGGGTCAAGGGTATTCAAAACAATCACTGTTACATGTTTTATTTGTCTTGTGTATGGAAAAAACATGTGTTACTGGCATCTCGTTATCTTTATCATACAAGTCATTCTCCAGCTAATGTCAGACAGTTATATTAACTCACTGCTCCTAGAAAGTTGTAAGTAATTTCACCTAATGTTTTTGTGTAGAATTAAGAAGTTTTTGTCCCAATTGTGGGGCCCTGGATTGGGCAGATCTGGGCTGGCTAGACATTGCTACTCCTCACCCTGCCCTAGGGTGGGAAAGGTGTGGATGATGATGATGATGATGATGATGATTGTCCCCACTGATGCCAGACAAGTTTGTTCAAAAACTTTTATATGTTGGTGGATTGGCTTACAGCACATACATTTGTAATGGGTAGCAAATTGGTAAAATTTTGACAGTGACCAACTTATTTAGGTTCATTTTATTAGTTTAGGATTCGTAATTTCTAACTTCGTGTATTTTGCGCAACCAGGACAAAGATGGTGACCGAGCTATCCATCACGCAGCGTATGGGGATGAACCTAGTGTAGTGCAGATCCTGGCCAGTGCTGGTGCAGATCTCAACGCTCGCAGTAAGCGCCGCCAGACACCCCTCCATGTGGCCGTCAACAAGGGCCATGTTGGTGTGGTCAAAACGCTGCTTGAGCTGGGCGGCCATCCAAGTCTGCAGGTTTGGACCATTTTCTATCACTTATTTTGATTTTGTTCTCAGGGTATGTTGTTGATATCTCTTCTACTTTTGTATTTTCACTTTCTCTTTCCTTCTTTTTGTATTCTAACTGATCCAATTGTTTGGTGGGAAAAACAGGGTCAAGATGATTTTAGTTGAGTCTCGTAAATAAATTTAATTATTATAGAGGCTGTAATCTGACTGTTGTTTATGTTGTGGTGGTTAATGACCAAAGAGGAAGTTGACAGTTACAGTGATATGGATTTTATCTACAGTAAGGTGACAGGGAGTTGAGTTTGTTGGATGAAATACATACAAAAGAAATATAAGAGTTTGGTAACCTGTCCCTAATTTTTTTTAATTTTTAGTGAATTGGCTCTGTGTAGCAGTGTATAGGAAGTACATCTATTGTGCAGATTTTTTAATATGGAGCAAGAGTTTTCCAGGTGCTTGAATGATTTGTGAATGCCTACCAGTTGATAAATCTTGTACATTCATACTTGTTTTTCCTTGATTTCTGTATCCTATCTCACCCTGTCCTTAGGTGGGAAAATGTCAGGATGATGATCATTCTTCACACTGCCCATCTAACCTATTTTGTATTTTTGTCTTTCTACCCACAAGGACCATGATGGCGATACACCCTTGCATGATGCAGTGTCTAAGAAGCGAGATGATATCCTCACCCTGCTGTTGGACCATGCAGCCGACATCACTCTCACTAATAACAACGGTTTCAACTCTCTCCACCATGCGGCTCTTCGCGGCAATCCAAGGTGGGTGATCTGTTGCTTATGGAAGGTATGTGGAGTGGAGGGAAGTTTTCTGTCCTGACTGAACAGGATTTTTATGTCTCGAGCTCAAGGCATAGATTTGACAGTCCATTTCCTAAGGCTGAATGAGTACAGACTTATATCATTTATGGTAGGTGTGAGAAGTAATGGAATTTTCAATCTTGGCTGAATAGATAGTAAATATTAACAGCTACCACATTGTTATATTACATCCTTTAGTGTGTGGGGACCCAAGGAACTTGTAAGGCTTGACTTCCAAGGGGTGATTGCTCATGTAGTACCATTTAGGCTAGCAAAGCCCATCATCTGATGATAAATCCACTATAGATGACAAGTTAATAGAGAATTTTAATGAAACAGAAATTATCTAAAGGACCAGCAGTTTGGATAGAGCAGGACTGGGTCAGGCAAACATTAACTGGACCTGAAATGAAATACTGCCCTGTATGGTAAAGCAGCAGGCTCATCTGGCTTTCTGGCTGACATGTTGGAGGCTTCTAATTAGCCAGGAGTTGAACTTGTCACTAACTTAGTCAGCACAGTGTTACACAATTGTATAATGTCCACATACTGGGTTCCTTTGCATTATGAGATGCAATTAGAGTAATGGTGATGCCTTGGGCCAAGGAAATTAGAGGTTTGAAACTGATGCATCATCCTATGATGGAGATGAAAGCACCATATAATAGACATATGGATAAGAAAAGAATAGACATAAGTGCAATTAGTATTGTTGTAGTGTAGTTTAGTAGTGTGGTGTAGCACTGTAGTGTACTAGTTTTGTGTAGTCATAGCATGATGTAATGTAATGTAATGTGATGTAATGTAACAGTGTAGGTTAGTGCAGTGTTGCACAGAAGTGTAGTTGGGTTTCATACTTGGCTGGGGGACCATAGATGCAATATTTCTTGTAAAACAACTGATAGAAAATATCTGATGAAGGATAAAAGATTGCATTGTGTTTCTGAAAAGTTTTTGACAAAATCCTGAGGGAAGAAGGAAGATGGATATGTTGAGAGGATGGACAAGAGGAGTTGGATAAGTAGATGTACAAGTATTGAAGTACTAGGCTGTGGATGGAGAGTAGATCAAGGAAGGCATGAGGTGAGGTGGTGTGTACTGACCCCAGATCCTGAGGTATTACTAGAGAGCTGGTGCAGAACAGCAAAATGGAGGATTGCTGTCAGGTGAACCCATCTGACTCATGTTACATGGAAAAGAGACATAAAACTGATTTGATGAGGGGCTATCTTGATAGTGGATATTTACACTACAACTGTAATTTCTAGATGCATAACTGGATCTATAGTTTTGTCAGTTTCACACTACAGATACAAAAGAGAATGTGTGTAGGTTATTGTTAGTGAAAATCTACAGTGTCTGAGTATCTGACTGCACAGTCTAAGTGATGCATGTCTTAACATAGCCATTCACTAGCTGGTGCTTGGCCTGACTCCTGACATTGTAATTTACCAGTATGATGAATGTACCTGTGTGGATAATGGGTATATTTTGGATATATTATGCAGTATATGCACCTCTGATTGGTAATAAAGAAAAAAAAAGAGAAACTTTACTAAGATGTGCAGTGTAAATCTGTGAAAAGCATTAGAACCTGTGGATTAGAGGAAAAGAGAACTATCAGAAAATAGAAACCCCTGCAATTAACCTGCCTTCATCATCTGTGGTGTGGAAAGCTGTAGCACAGAAAGAGAAACAAGTCAGTTTGGTGACAGTTGCCTGCTCCTTGACTGTCTGCCCTTCTGTTGAGACATGAGGCACCAGAGAAGGAACCCCCATCATCTGCCTGGTTTCATATGAGGTCTAAGAGTATTTACACCTGGATGTATGGGTTATGATTTCCAAATCCATGCAAATTTATGTACTCTACCTACACTTTGGTATATAGTGTTGCACCATGTATTTTATCTTGTGGAAAGTTAACTTCTTTTCAAACTGTTGACCATTATAGTATCTCTGATGTGCTGAAAATTCCTAGCAATAGACCAGTATAATAGAGTTTGGTAACATATAGTGTTCATTATGCTGATGTTATGTATAAAACCTAAGTGACTGTATATAATGTATGTACAGCAAGTAGTATAGTGGCCTGCCTGAACTTGCCATACATGGGTGGGCTGCTCTGCTTAGGTCAGTGTTTCTAGGGTCCTGAAGGGCAGCTGATTGATAGAACTGGGGAACATCATTTTCTTGTCACTGGAGAAATTCAGTATCTGTCCCTAACCAGTGCTTCTGGCATGATAATAGATGTGGAAGGCTTATGGACTGTTGGATGAGAAGTGCATGTGAAACTGAGTAAGAATCTGTATACTGTACTGTCTATCATTGAGGGATTCTGACGGGGTACAAAGATGTGAGAACGGTTGAAGATACATACTACTGCACCCTCCCTTCACCCCACGATTGAACCCAGGTCAAAATAATTGGTACAGTAGTCGCACATGCTGCCAAGTCAGCAGTCGGACACTCAACTTTACATGATACTACTTTATGGCATTTACTGTCAAGGGTTGTAAATACATTTGAAACATCCTAATAATTTCAGATATTACTAACAAGAATGATGAATATGTTTTTATATTCCATGATATTAAATGACCTTGGATGAAATCACAGAGTGTGATCTTGAGGATAAGAAACTGATTATGGAGACCGCCAGAGATTGAGCAGCTTGGAGAGCCTGTATCAGGTGACCAAGGCATACGCATGCAAGCGTGTTGGAGCCTTTATATATGATATAAACAGTATGATATTAAATTTAACAATACTTAATATATATAAATGACAGCTAGGTAGTGTATTTTGTGTTCCATGTTCAGTACTATATATAGAATGATTGTGACATGTTGTCAGTCTTCCAAAAATTCATTTCCACACTAATATGAATTCATAAATGTCACCAGTTAATTGATCAGTTGGCCATGTAATTACTGTCATCACTCATATCACCAATTATTTTCTGAAAGTGAGAGTTCATTGTGAATCATTTTGTATAGATCGTTTGGCTTGTGACATTGAGCCAAGAATTTTGATGACTTGAATGGTGAGTGAAAGTATGTTAAACCCATTTAACTTGATGCCCTATTGACAGTTCTGCATTTATTTTCTACTTCTTCATTTCTGTTTTCCTCCTACTACTTTTTTACTTTCCTGACTCTGTTTCAAGATCTCTCCCACACCATGTAGGTTGGAAGAAGGCTAAGATGATGTTGAGAGATTATTAAATCATTCACATTATCTGAGATTATTAGGTAGGCAAATAATACTCCATTGTGTTTATTAATGTTGCTCCCAGGGAAGAA
>JAGKTI010033005.1:0-11775 GCA_018397915.1 Birgus latro | reverse complement strand
AATTTGGGAGTGCGTAGGGAACGGAATCTAAAGCTGAATGTAGGGAAGAGTAATGTTATGGTCTTCTAAAGAAATTACGTCACTAACTGTACGATGAGAATGGATGATGAGGAAATGGAAAATGTGAGTGCATTTAAGTACTTGGGTAGTGAGATGAGTAAGGATGGAAGTTTAAAGGATGAAGTACTTGAAAGGGTACAACAGAGAAGTAAAACAGGGAAGAAAGGTTGCTGGTTCTTTAAAAACAGTGATAAGGAAAAGAGAGGTGACCATGGAAGTAGTCGCTGTGTGACAGCAATGTCATACCAAGTCTAACGTATGAAAGTGAAGTTTGGGCCTTCTCGGAAGGACACAAGTCAAGAGTGAGAGCACTGGGAATGAGGCATTTGTGAGGTGCATGTGCAGCTACATGGAGAGACAGCCTGACAAATGAGGAAGGGATGATGCGTTGTGGTGTAAATCTAGATGTGATAGAAAACTTTTGGAGAATTTCAATGTGGTGGTTTGGCCATGTGGAGATGATGCGGAGCGAGAGACTAACAAGGAGGGAGTATGTGAGTGAGGTGGAGAGGGGAGACGGAGGGGGAGGCCAAGGATGAGATGGAAGGATTGAGTGGAGAGGTATAAGAGAGAGGGTGGTATGAGCTGGGAACAGTGCAGTAAAATGGCAGGGGAAACGGTGACATAGAGGCGATTTGTTTGTGGCTACCCTTTATGGGATTAAGGCGTCTGGAAACAGTGTGACAGGTGCGTGAATATGTGGGTGAGGGTGGGTGGGTGGTTGAATATGTGGGAGAGTAAATCAGTGTGTGTGTGGGTATGTGGGTGGATAGAATGTAAATTCGCCTCGAGAAAAATTCTACTGACATCGCAACCCACGTTTCACTTACAACAGGAAAGTAATTGAAGGAAGAAAGGTTGCTGGTTCTTTGATTGTAGTGATATGGAAAAGGGAAGTGACCATGGAAGTATAAACGTCGCTGCATGACAGTAATGTAAGTAAAGTGACGTTTGGACCTTGTACCTTGTTGGAAGGACAAAAGCCAAGAGTGAGAGCACTGGAAATAAGGTATTTGTGAGGTTCATGTGCAGTTACGTGGAAAGACAGGCTGACAGACGAGGAAGTGAAGATGCGTTGTGGTGTGATTGTAGATGTGATAGCAAAAAAGGGATTAAAGAATCCCCCGAGCTAGACCTTACAATGAGATCATATAGCCCCGCTAGGTAACAGGAGGGCGCTACCCCTCCCGGCACGGCAGTCCCGGGCGCGGCTCGAACTCGCGACCCCCCAGTCCCGAGCTTGATGCTCTACCTCTGAACAACCGTGCCCCCTATAAAATACAATTGTATGGGTGGGAATTGTAGGAGTAGGAAGCTACACTTCCCGTCCTACAGCCCTGCCTGCCTAACACCTTGCCCCTACTCCCAGGCTGACCTGTGCCAGTGCTGGTTGGCCCTACCAATGCCAGTCGATTATAGAAGGCTCAACTTTTAAACTAAGTTACTGCGACCCCCAACTGAGGGTGCTCCCGCATGCTTGCAGGATCCCCCAGCAGCTCGGCAGGTGCTCCAGTCCGGAGGGGACCTGAAAACACGCTCTGGCCATGTAACAGGCCCTCCGGGAGGTTTCAGGTTCCGGCCAGAAACGTATCTGACCGAAGCCGTCCACCAGAGCAAAAGAGGTGAAAGTTTCTAGTAGAAGAGGTAAGCAGGACACAAAGCCCGGACAGACAACGCTGAATGACATCCTCTCCCTTCGGCTACAGGGCGTTGCCTCCACCGCATGCCGTGGGGGAGAGGTACGAGTTCAGACGTCGAAGCCTTCGTCAGGTTAAGCAAAACATGCACAAAATATATAGGTACAAAACATAATATATAAATCCGGTGTCTTCAGCGCCTTCTGCAGGAGGGTGACATCTTCAGAATCAGTGGCAATTGATGAAGATCTTGGTGAAGCCATCAGCAGACATATCCCTGGAGATATGACAGATTGCTCCTGTAAGAGCAGCACCTCCTGCAGGAGAGAGAGATCGTTAGAGACTGTCAGCAACATAAGGGGCACAAGGCCTTCAATGATTCAGTTTTTACTTCAATTACTATATGTATACAGTAACTGTGAACCGATATGCCTACATAATCGGGATTCCAGGGGCCTGATTACGAAGTGGAGAATGTGTGGCCAATTTCACTGGCCAAGCTGTTTAAGTCCCCAACTGTCACATCCCTAATTGTATTCTTGACTCTACCTTACCACACTGAGTAAGAAAAAAGGTCTAGATGACAAAGAGCTGCACGGTCTTTATTTACTCTTATCACTGGTTAATCCACTTCCTCTCATCAATGATCATCCGTGAACAAGCACTGCCAAATAGGCATATGTGAAGGTTTGCCTACATAAGCATTCATCCATAGCCTGGGACTTCTGAAATGGAAGTGGGCCCCCGCATGCCTTGGTCACCTAATGACAGCTCTCCATGCTGCTCGATCTCTAGCAGCCTCCCTATTCAGGGTCTTAACCCTGAGGTTACTCTCTCTGATGCATTTACCACAACCTGACAAAGATACATAACCCATTGAGCTCCGTGGATTTGGGGGTTGATTTAGCTAAAAGCCAAGGAGACGGTCCTGTCTTGTCTGTGGATCACTGAATTCTGTGCAAAATATGGTCGTGGGCCACTTCCATCAGGTGAAAACCACTACAGTAACCAAGGAGACTCATTTCTACATCAAAACTAAGACTTATCAGCCTTTGTTCTTAAGGAGGCTCCCGAACATCTCCTCCTTTGTGATTTGTTTTTGGATATATACAACTGGTTGATATAATACAGTACATTACTTATGAAGTGTATGCTGATATTAAAATGCTTTAAATAACACTGAGGGGGACAGTAAGAGGTAATAAGCAAAATAAATCACTTAGGAAGAGGTGTTAAGGAGTTTCCTTAACTGAGGAGAATACCGGCTATCAAATTTCATTCAACCACAACATTTATTTAAATTGTGGGACTGTGCCAGTTCTGTTAGATGAAAACAAAGCTACTATGGTAACCACAGGCACATATTCTGCTTGACATCCCACAACAAACCATCATACACATGTCCCTCAACTGCCTGCCTATCCCACATGACACATCAGTCATTATTCCTTTGACATAAAATTAAAATTATCGCATTGATCCTTTTATTACGATTTGGAATTAAAGTATTCTTTCTTTGATAATTAATAGAAAATTGACATTATTGCTGCATTATTAATTATTTATTTCAATTTATTTATTCATTCAATAATTTTTTTTCAATTTAATCCAACGAACTATTACTTTTAGAAAGTGCCTCGTTATCCCCCAGAAGCGGCTTCATTACCCCCACGGGAGTAATTACCCCCAGTCTGAGAACCACTGCTCTAGGACGTGACGTATGTTATAGCCCTTCCAAAACTGCAACACTGTTGTCCTATCATCACTGCCGCAGGCCCCTACCAACTGCTGCATAGCGTGGTAGAGATAATAAGCCTTAAAGGCAGCGATCACCCCTTGGTCCATCGGCTGCAACAAGGACGTGGTGTTGTGGGGCAGGAACACCACCTCAATAGTGCTGGACCATTCCTTCAACGCGGGAGGATGGCAAGGCGCGTTGTCCACCACCACGAAAAATCTGTTCGCCAAATTTTCATGCGAGGCATACCTCTTCAGCACACGGGAGAGGTACGAGTGGAGATATCTGAAGTCAGCCATGCCCTCTTGTTTGACTTCCAGTTAACCCCAAAGTTCTCTATGACATACCCCACCAGAGCCCTGGGGTTCTCGGAGTGGTAGACGAGGAGCGGCTTCAACTGAGACCTCTCTCGGTGTTGCCCCCTAGCAGTAGTGTCAGCCAGTCCTTCGAGGGCTTGAATCCTGGCATACACCTTTCCTCGATTGCAAGATATATGTTATGCAGCGTGTTTAAGGGGTGACAACTCGCTCCTTGCACACAGCGCTTAGAGCGGGGTCCTCTATCTAGACTGGGTTGGGTCTACTTAGGGCAACTTACAGGAACAGGGCATAAAAACACCGGGCAACAAACCTTACAAGTACGTTACCTTAATTCTTTACACTAGACACAATATAATACAGTGGCACACAGTACATAAACAGTTCAATACTATGGACAGGGCCAAGGGACTCTGGGGCATATGATGTAGCCATGGATGCTTTTGAGATAGGGCCAGTGTCTGAGGTCCCAGGGGCGAAAGTAGCCTTCATCAGGAGGCCGTCTGATGCTGGGTCGCCCAGGGGACCTTCGTCGGGAGGCCGGCTGTCACTGGATCGTCCGGAACCTTCATCAGGTGGCCGGGCTGCTGTTGGGTCATCCAGGAATGTTCGGTGGGGCGGCGTGGTAGGGGCCCCTGTTACTGGGGGCCCGAGGGTCAGGCCTAAGGACTGGGCCCGAACAGAGAGAGCAGGCGCACCTGTCGGTGCCCGCTCTGCCAGGCTGGACGTCTTCGGGTAGGGCAGGGGAGGTCGCACCCCGGGGTCCTGGGGATGTCCCAGCTGGTCCAAGGGCTGCGATCTCTTGTAGGGTGGGCCTACTTCAGGGGTGATCTGCGGCATCCCGCCAGTGCAGAGTCCAGCAGGGTTGGGAGCTGCCGGGGAGCCGGTTGCAGGGCACAAACCCCAGGTATCAGAGTGCCTCTCCAGACCTCCTCCAGCTGCTGCTCCTCGGGAAGGTGTTGCTGAAAATGGAAGGGGCGAGGAACCCGCTGCGCCACAGGTGTAGGTGGGCGAGCCAGGGAAATCCTCAGGAGGGAAAAGGACTGGGGTAGAGGGCGAGGGGCAGCACGCAGTCGTTCCCTCCTTGGTGCGGCTGGTGGCCGTCACGATGTCCCCTAGAACATTGGGCTTCGAGAGGCTGGTGGCTGTCACTGAGGGCCCGTGCCCCTGGCTGGTGGTGGGCGGAGTGCGGCTGGTGGCCGTCACACACCCACTGGCGCAGCTGGTGGCCGTCACAAGCCCACTGGTACAGCTGGTGGCCGTCACCGAAGAGCCATTTCCCGCAAGGACTACACCCCAAGTGCGACTGGTGGCCGTCACGGGGATGCAGGTGCGGCTGGTGGCCGTCACTGAGGTCCTAATTCCCTTGGGGATCGCAGGGATGATGATGCTGGTGGCCATCACCTCCCCACAGGTGCGGCCGCTGGCCGTCACCCAATTCGGGTCCCTTCTGCAGGAGTCAGATGAAGTGCGGCTGGTGGCTCTCTCTCCCCGTGTGCGGCTGGTGGCCGTCACTCGGTATGACTGAAGGAGGGAAGCAGCAAGTGAGCGGCTGGTGGCTGTCTCCAGGATGCTGTCTGGGGCTAAGGAGTTAGCCCCACCATGAACCTGCCAAGGGCTGGTCTGGCTGAGATGTAATATGCCATGACTGCTACCTCCCAGGTGAGGCACCTGAGTGCGAGAGGGGCATAGGGCAAAGGCAGAGGTATGTCCATCCTGCCCTGAACCTGCGCTCACTGTTGTAGCCTCTTGGTTGTCTCTTCCTAGGGTGGGTGTCATATTCGGGTGGAGTGTCTCAGTGGCGTGCATTTCACCACCATCGGCAGGGTAGAAGTCACGTCCCTGTGCCTGGAGGTAGTACGCGTCAGTCCGGTGCTGTGGTGTGAGGTGGCGCAGAAGGGAAGTCCAGTGGAGCGTGATGGTGTCGGGGTCGTGCTGGTGGGAGTAGGTGAGGAAGAGCGTCAAGGGCTGGGTTGACTCACAGAGGAAGCGGAGGAGGTGGAAGGTTCCTCTGACACGTCACTTCTTCCCCTGGGAGGGAGCCCACACGATGCGGCGGATTTTCATTACTGGTGGAGGTGAGACGTCAGCTTGGTCCGGCTGAATGCTGGCCACAGGTGAGGTGGCCGGCATTTTATGCTGCTAGTGAGGGGCGAGTGAGAGTTTTCCCTTGGGAGTGGGTTTGGTGGAGTTTTCCATTGGACCTGGTGTATATGGTATGTTATGGGAGTTGTGTTTGGTGGTGTAGGTGTCATTGGAGGTGTAGGTGTCACTGGTGGTGGTGTATCGGGGTGGTGGTGTATCGGGGTGGAGGGCGGGAGACTCGTCCCAACCTGGTGATGGTGGTGGTAAGGGTGGGCATGGGTGATGAGTGGTGGGGGAGGTTGTGCAATGTGGTGACGGTGATTGTCGAAGGCTGGGGTGGTGGCGTGTGGGAGGTTGGTGGTGAGGTGTCTGGGGTGTTCGGGGGGTGGGTGGGGCGCACTGGAGTGGCATGGAGTGGTGTGGGTAGGATGTTGGAAGCATGGTGGTGTGGGCGGAGGTGGCGGTTGAATTGTTTGGCACGGTGGTGTGGTGGTGTGGGCAGAGGTGGCGGATGAATTGTTTGGTGCGGTGGTGTGGGTGGTGGCGGTGGTGTGGTGGTGCGAGTGGAAGGGTGAGGTGATGCTGCCGTGGGGAGAGAAGAGGTAGGTGAGGACGGGAAGGGGGAGGGTGGGGAGGTCGTGAAGGAGGTGGGGGAGGGTGCAGAGGAGGAGGAATGTGTGAGGTAGAGAGTGTATGAGTGAGAGGTCGAGCTAGGGGTTGTGGGGGATGGTGAGGCAGTGGGGCCGGTGAGTTTAGAGGGCGAGGTGGGAGGGGAAGCGCCGGCTGTGTAGGGTTGCTTGTGTCTGTTGCGTTAGGTGCAGTGGGTGTTGTGATAATCAATAGTGACTTGGTAAGGGTTGGGAACATGGCTAACTGTGCAGGGGCCCGTGAAGGAAGGGGCTAACTTGTTGGGGGTTGGAAGTTGGGCCACCACTACTAAATCTCCCAGCTTGTAGGGGTTAGACGGGATGACGTCCAGCTGCAGGTCTTGTTGTTTCTGAAGGTGATGCAGCCTTCTTTTGAGAGGGTGAGGGGGGTCAGATGTTGGGGACATGGAGGGGGTCTTGAGGATATGTCGTAAGGGTAGGAGAAGAGGGGCTTTCCCCGAAGATACGTTCGTGGGGAGAGACGCCATCGTCTCTGGGGCATGAATTCATTCCCCACTGCATGATCTTCATGTGAGCGGGCCAGTCTTCATTCTTTGCTTCCCCTATGCGGGTCTGCACTTGGTTTAAGAGGGTGCGGTGGCTCCTCTTGCATATTCCATTCCCTTAGGGCCAGTAGGGACAGGAGTGGGAGATTTGGTATCCAAATATGGTGGCAAGTTCCTGCCATATTATACTAGTGAATTCTGGCACGTTGTCTGAATGCAGTGTCTGAGGGATACCAAAATACAGGAAGACGTGGCAGATGAGGGCTTTGGCTACTGCCATGGTGTGGTGCTCCTTGGCCGGGCAGGCGATGAGGAATTTTGAGTAGGTGTCCACGAACGTGATCATGTATCGGCAGCCAGCTATAGGGGGGAAAGGGCCTACTACATCCATGGCCAGTAGCTGCCAGGGTTTGTGGGCTGTAATTTTTCCCATGGGGCTGGGCATGTGCATGATGTCCTTGCCTAGTGTGCAGGCCCGGCAGGCTTGAAACACTTGCTTGGCAAGGTTGGAGGGGCCATGGGTCCAGTAGGTGTCCCGAAATACCTGCCCAGGTGTATGCTGTTGTTGGAGTCGAGGTGGGTCAGGGTATCTAGGGTGGTTTCGGGATCGAGCACAATGTGACCTGTGGGGGTGAATAGATGGTCGGCTTGCTGATGGAGTTTGGCGAAGATTTGAGGGGGCATCCAGTCAAGGTGGTCTTGGTTATGCCATTGTTGTACAAGATCCGGCTCCGTATGGATGAAATGCACCAGCAGCCGGGAAAAGGCGTCTGCATTGGTGTGGAGCTTGCAGGGGCGGTAGGAGATCTCGTACTGAAACTCCTCTAGCATCTCCCTCCATCGGATGAGTTACGCATTCTAGGTTTTGGATTGGTGGAGCCATTGCAGGGACTGGTGGTCTGTAATGATGGTGATTTTCATGCACGACAAGTAGGCCTGGAAGTGCTCGAGCACCCAGACTATGCCAAGGCATTCCCACTTGGTAGCAGCGTAATTTTTCTCGGCTTGGTTGAAGGTGCGGATGGCACACGCGATGATATGTTCACGTCCCTCCTAGACCTGTGCGAGAACGGCACCTATCGCTAGTAAAGAAACATCCATGAATAGGTGGAAGGGTGAGGTGTAATCGGGGAAGGCAACAATGGGGGCGGAGATGAGGCAATTTTTTAGGGTGTTGAAGACGGAGATTCTTTCCTCCGTTCATGAAAAAGGCTCACCCTTCCTGCTCAGATCGTGGAGGGGCTTGGTGATGTTGGCAAAACCATTCACAAATTGCCCATAGTAGGATGTGAGCCCCAAGAAAGCTCGGACTTCATGGATTCATGGACGTCTCTGGGTAGTGGTAGATCCGCGATGGCACCAGTCTTATCAGGGTCAGGGGCTATTCCTTTCTTGGAGACTATGTGACCTAGGAAGGCAATGGAACGCGCCGCCAGGACACATTTGGAGCATTGGAGCTCTAGCCCAGCCTGACGGATACGTAAAAAGACCTGCTTGAGGTGGCAGAGGTGGCCGTCCCAGATCTTGCTAAAAACGATGACATCATCCAGGTAGGCGAGGTATGTCTCCCAGGTGAGGCCACTCAGTATGGACTCCATGAGGCAAGAGAAGGTGGCACGGGAGTTACAGAGTCCGAATGGGAGAACATTAAATTCATAATGCTTTCCATTGCTAGTGGAGAAAGCTGTTTTCCCTTGTTTGTCGGGGTGGACTGGGACCTGCTAATATCCCGACTGGAGGTCTAAGGTGGAGAACCATGACTCCCCGTGGATGGAGTCAAGGGAGTCGTCGATCTGTGAAAATGGTGTGGCGTCCTTGCTGGTGATGTTGTTGAGTCGACAGTAATCCACACAAAACCTCAGTCCCATCTTTCTTTTGACTAAAACGACAGGGTAGGACCACGGGCTGGTGGAGGGTGAGATGATGCCACCAGCTAACATTTCCTGGGCCTGCCGGTCCTCCTCAGCTTGTTGCTTAGGATTTTTTTGTCTTGATGGCTGGCGAATGGGTGGTCCTTCCGTGTGGATCTCATGGGTCAGGTAGGTTGTGTGGCCAATATCTGCTGGTCCTGACATGAATAAGTCCTGAAAGTCCAGGAGTAGGTGTTGGAGACTGTCTGCTTAGTGGGGTGAGAGGTGAGGGGCAGGGGGGACAAGGAGGGGGGGGAGCAATGTGGTGTGCAGGGCTCGGCCTCCTCCATTTCTCCTTCCACTAATCCTCTGGGCAGGGTGAGAGGGGTGGTGAAGACATTTGTGGGGGGGGGGGGGGGGGGGGGGGGGGGGGGGAAGGGGGGGGAGAGTAAGCAAGAGGAAAGGGCTCCAGGTGGTAGGATTGGGGAGAATAGGATGGAGGTTCTGGTGGGTCTATTTAAGCATAGCCAGGCCTCGTGGTGAGGGGGGATGGTTAGGGTAAAGGCGATGGTAGCAGGGAAGGTGGGGTTGGAGGGGGGGCTAGGGATGGGGGTGGGGGGAAGAGGGGGGAGGTATGCACGTGCAGAGGGGATGGGGGCTGGAGTCCGGAGGCTGGTTAAATTGAAGGCAAAATTCGTAACAGTTGATGTTCGTTCGGAGTTTCTGAAGGAGGTCCAGCCCCAGGTATCTGTCATATGCATGGCAGGATGAGTCAAAAATGATGAAGTGGTGTAGTGCAGAGACCTAGTGGTGGGTGTCTGCAAGTAGGGCCCAAGTCTCCCCACGTATGGGTAGGGGGCCATCCCCTGCATCCACAAGGTGAGCTGAGATGGGGAAAAGCAGGCCCAAGGTAGAACAGTGATGGGAGTAAAAATGACTGTAGAGGCAGGACCTGGCCGCTCCCATATCAACCAGAAGCCTCGCTTTTACCCCATTCAGTCTCATCTTGTTATAGACTGGGAGGCGTTATTTCTGTGATGAGGCCCCGGCCACCGTGGGAAGGTGCGGGGGCGGTCTTTAAAATCCCGCTGCTGGGTTCTGTCGTCGTCCTCGGGTTCCGTTTCCCCGGGGTTGGTGCAGGTGGCCATTGGGGCTTCGTCCTCGGTGCCTTCGTTGTCCAGGGATGAGACCTTACGGCGCCCCTGGGCGGCTGTCTTGCATCGGGCAGCCCTGCACTGCTCCCGAATGTCGTGGAAGGGACAATTGTGGCTGCATGCTGTGAATTCCCAAGGACTGATGGAAATCAATTTGTCCTCTCTGGTGTCGGGATGCTTGCGTAACGGTTGGGTCCTGGGAAAATAGGGTGCTGGTGGAGGACTTGGCTGGAATGGAGGTGGCCGAGGGTTGCATGGCGGCACTTTTGTCTGGGTGGGAAATTTACTCACAGCGCTAATCTGTTGTGGGGTGGTATGGGCAGCCAGGAGGCGACGTATGGGCTGGATATCTTTGTCCAGGTCTCCCGTGGGGTCATGTATAGTGAAGTGCTCCCTGATAGCACTGGGGAGAATCCTGATCAGGGTATTGAAGACATGTTGCTCCCAGGTTTCCTTATTATACTCCGGGTATGCAGTGGTGATGAGTCACCTGGCCTGGATGAGTGAGTCGTCGAGGTTTCTGTCATAGGTTAGGGAGTTGAGCTGTGATAATGCCATGACTTTCCCTAAAGAAGGGATGACTGCTTGGGTCACAAGTTGAGCGAATTCCACCCATGTCAGCTCCGGGACGATTTTTGGTGCGATAATGGCTACTGTTTTCCCAGCAAAGGCAGGGTTTACTGTTATTCTTTGTCTGTCTGTCTCGAACCCTATGTCCCAAAGTGGTTAACTATTTCTAGGTAAGAGTGGATGTCATATTGGTCAGGGTCGAATTTAGGTATTTGAACGTGGCGTTTAGTCGCCATTTTGCCAAGATTTCCCTTGTTCCTTGTTGCCACCCACCAGGTCAAGAACAACCGCTAGCCACCAGTGTTGTGCGGCGTGTTTTAGGACCGACCCCTCATTCCTTAGACACAGCACTTAGAGCGGGGTCCTCTTTCTAGACCGGGCTGGTATGCTTAGGGCAACTAAGAGGAACAGGGCACAAAAACACTCAGTAACAAACCATACATGTGTATTACCTTAATTCTTACAATGAAACAATACTGACAGTGGCACACTTTACACAAGAAATAAATTAATACAAGGGATAGGGCCAGAGGACTCTAGCGCAGGTAGCATAGCCGGTATTGCTTCTGGGGAGAGCCCAGTTGTAGGAAGGTGGCCCAGGGCGACAGCCATCGTCAGGAGTAGAACAGGCTGCTGTGAGGGCATCCGGGGTTCTCGTCGGGAGGCCGGACAGCTACTGGGTTATGTAAGGGCCTCGTCAGTAGGCCAGCTACTGCTGGGTCGTCTGGGTCCTCATCGGGAGGCCAGTCACTGCTGGGTCGTCTGGGGCCTCGTCAGGAGGCTGGTCACTGCTAGGTCGTCTAGAGGGGCCTTCGTCAGGAGGCCTGGAGCTGCTGGATTGTCCAGGAGGGTCTGGGGGAGGGGAGGGCAGTGTGGTAGGAGCGCCCGTCTCTAGGGGAGCCCGAGGGTTGGGGCCTAAGGGCTGCGACCGAACAGGGAGAGAAGGCGCATACAAATGCACCTAAACTGCCTCACTATCTCACAAGACACACCAGTATACACACGTCCCTCAACTGCCTCCCTCTCCCAAAACAAACCAGCATACAGATGTCCCTGAACTCCCTGGTGGACTGAAGAACACAGGCCAGCCTCTGCATTTCATCATATTACACAGACTATGCCCAGGATCACAGCGACAAATTACATACACATACATACAGATACATACACAAAATACATACACATACATACACAAAATACATACACATACA
>JAGKTI010033000.1:0-11776 GCA_018397915.1 Birgus latro | reverse complement strand
CTGCCATGGCTGCTGGATTTATAATGTGTGTGTGTGTGTGTGTGTGTATGTGTTGCTATCCTGCCATGGCTGCTGGATTTATAATGTATGTGTGCGTGTGTGTGTGTGTGTTATCCTGCCATGGCTGATGGATTTATAAGGTGTGTGTGTGTGTGTGTGTGTTCCTATCCTGCCATGTCTGATGGATCTAAAAGGTGTGTGTGTGTGTGTGTGTGTGTGACACTAAACACTGACTCGTTCATACTAACTCTCCAAATCACACCCTGTTCTAATGCCTCCACTCCATCCCTCCATCTTATCCTTGGTTTTCCCCTCCACCTCACTCACATACACTCCTAGTCAGCTCTCATTCTCCATCCTCTAGACTCAGTCCCTCCATCTTATCCCTGGTCTTCCCCTCTCGCAGAGGTCTGGTGGAAATCACTCGTTCCAACACTAATATATCAAGAAATACCTGTATCCAAAAAGTATAAAAAGAAATACCTAGAACGAAAATGAATAAAATGTCAATTTTTTTTTTTTTTTTTTTTTTTTTTTTTTTTTTTTTTTTTTAAGATTCGCCACACTGGTGTGGCACGGGCTCGGGGTGGAGAGCCCGTTAGAGGGTGGCAGTAAGTAAACAAGGGGGCGTCCTCTGCATGGCGACAGAGGACGCTGGCGTGGGGGGGGCAGAGCCCCCAAGAGGTCAATAAAATGAACTACTTTTCTGTAAAATATGTTACAATCAGATTCTTCCTGTGTCAGTGTATGTAAGTATTTCAGCTACAATTGAACAATGTGCATATTAATTAATGATTATCATTTATTATATTTGACATTATATTTTATATAGAAGTGTAGGAGCGTTGTGGTGTGGATGTGATAGGAAGCGTTAGGAGAAACATACTCGGACGGTTTGGCTATGTGGAGAGGATGGAGAGTGAGAGACTAACGAGAAGATTATATGTCTGTGAGGTGGCGGGGGGGGGGGGTAGGGAGGGGGTAGGCCAAGGATGAGATGGAAGGATGGAGTGGAGAGGTATATGAGAGAGGGGAGTGTGAGCTGGGAGCAGGGCAGTGAAATGGAAGGAGACAGGGCGACATGGAAGCGATTTACAGTATTTGTGGCCACACCTTACGGGATTAAGGCGTCTGGCAATAGATAGATAGGTAGATATATTATATATGTATTGTATCTACCTTTCTACCTGTATCTATCTATTGCCAGACGCTTTAACCCCGTATGGGCTGGTCTCAAACGAATTGCCTCCACATCACTCTGTCCTCTGCCATTTGGCTGCTCTTCCTCCAAATCATACATTCCTCCTTCATACTGTATATCTCTCCATCCCTCCGTCCCCTCCCTGGCGTCCCCTTCCACCTATTCTTTGCTGTCCTTCTTTTTTGCTGTCCTTATCTCATCCTAGTAGTTCAGTTACTCTTCTAGGAGCTGCCAGGCACGGGCCAACCGGCCTACTGCAGTTATCCTCTCGTCTTATGTCCTTAGTTTTAGTCAGTCCCTCCTTCACCAGTCCCTGCACAAGGCCAAACCGTCTCGAGGTCAGTTTTAACAAATGACTTCGTCTAATAATGTTGTCAGTTTGGGAGAGACTGTCAAAAATACTAATACATCAAATGAATTTAATATATTTGAAAATCTTGGCTCCTGTTTCACACATTTGCATAATTTTTCACATACTAATGGACTAAACTTAAAATTGGAGTTTCCCATTTTCTGTTTTGTTTTTCTCTTGGAAGGAAAATGGGTTTGTGTAACGAGTTACTGGAACTGAGGTGCTTTGGTCATGTCGAGAGGATGGAGAACGAAAGACTAACAAGGAAAGTGTATGTGAGTGAAGTGGAGTGGAGGAGAGGGAGGGGGAGGCCGAGGATCAGATGGAGGGATGGAGTGGAGAGGCACATGAGAGAGGGGAGGTTTGAGCTGGCTGCGATATGGTGAAGGACAGGGCGACATGGAGGCGATTTGTTTGTGGCCACCCCTTACGGGATTAAGGAGTTTGGCAATAGATAGATACTAATCCCGTTATTACATGCAATACGAAAATATTAATACAACTACTGATGTGTGTACCTAGATCCAGGTAATTACTCTATCACCAGATGCCTCAATCCCGTAAGGGAGGGCCACAAACAAATCGCCTCCATGTCACTCTGTACCCCGCCATTTCACTGCCCTCCCCCCAGGTCACACACCCCTCTCATGTACCACCACGACTAACGATAGTATCAGAGTAATTCATGTACTTAGGACTAGGGTGAGTTGGAGTGCATAAGGTAGGCTTCCTAACACCTCTTCCTTAGCGATTTAGTTTTGCATACGGATGATGATTGATTGATTGAAATATTACACGTTCATAGCAAATATAGTTGTGCAGTCACTAGTTACAAATATATGCACACACACACACACACAGCTGAAAGAGATGGAACGTACATGTAATAGATACAGTGTATGCTAAAAATATAAAGGAATTCATGAGATATATCACATAGGAGAAAGAAGTGACACTAGAGCAGTATAGAAGCCACAGCCTGGCACGATGTTCTGTTTCGTGTTATATAAATCCTTCAAACACTGCCACATTCTGCATAAATAACGTACAAAAGGATATTAACCAGCCATATCAGGTGCAACGGAGCCTCCGTACTGGTCGAGAATACAGATGGCGATTTTCATGCGTCAAGACGTAGTAATATTTAAGCTACATCACACCAGCACAGAGGACTTGAAATGGCACAGGAGGTTGGTGCATGGATTTGGCTGATAACCCTGCCTCTCAAGGCAAATGCCTTCCACTTCAACAAACAAGATTTTATTGACACCAAAGCCCTCTATCTCTATATAACCTGTTTATTATCGCCTGGGAATCTTGTTTTTTACTTGAGTAAACATTGAATCCTAGATTTTTATTCTGTAATTTAGCGTAATTTTCACTTCAAAAGAAAAGCATAGTGCCAAGTGCGATCTAGCTACTTTTGAAAATAACCATTTCAAGAGTTCTTCGAAATCAGTTTAATCGACGGATGCAAAAATTAACGTCATTTTGGGTGAAGACGAATAGTTCACAACGTCGTCAAAAGAGCTCCTAAAATATTGGGAAGAAAATCCAGTTATGGATAAAATTCAGAAAACATTTCAGAGAATGAAAAAAATATATGATCAAGTCCTTTAAACTCTCTGCTATAAGGAAAGGTGAAGTAGAGTATAAAATGATCAAGTTAAAGGTGAATTGAGCAGACATTTGAGTTGCTATCTGTCTCTCCATCCATTGCCAGACGCCTTAATCTCGTAATGGGTGGCCACAAACAAATTTGCTTCCACGTCGCATTGTCCCCCGCCATTTCACTGCCCTGCTCCAAGCTCACACACCCCTCTTTCTCATATGCCTCTCCACTTCATCCCTCCATCACATCCTTGACCTACCCCTCCCTCTTCCCTCTCAACCTCCCTCATATACAGTCTCCTCGTCAGTCTCTCACTCTTCATCCTCTCCATATGTCCAAACCACCTTACTGTGTGCCTCTTAACCCTTCCTATGACATCCACATCAACACAACAACGCTCCTCCACTTCCTCATTGGTCAGTCTGTCTCTCCATGTGACTCCACATGCCTCTCTCGTATAGCTCATTCCCACTGCCCTCACTCTTGACTTGTGTCCCTCCAACAAGGTCCAAGCTTCACTTCCATACGCTAGAGTTGATGTCACAATACTGTCATGCAATAACATTTTCCTTCCAAGCTCACTTCCCTGTTTCATATCACTGCTTTCAAAGAACGAGCATCTTTCCTTTCTTGTTGTACCCTTTCAAGCACTTCACCCTCTAAACTTCCATCATTACTCATCACCCTACCCGAGTACTTAAACGCACTCACATTTTTTATTTCCTCGTCCAACCTCACTACATTCAGTGACTTCATTACTTTCGAAGACCACAACTTTGCTCATCCCTACAATCACCTATAAGTTTCTTACACACTCTCCGAAGCTCATTCATCAAGCCTTGCAGCTTACCTTCATCTTCACATATAAACACAGTATCATCTGCAAACAACAGTACAGGGAGTTTCCAAACAGTGCCCCCTCTCATTAGGGTCACACCAACATTCATTGCCCTACCATGGATGTTTTTCATAACCCCATTCATATACAGATTGATTAATGGAGACATGACACATCCCTCTTTCAATCCAACCTTCAAATAGAAAAATTCGATCAGTTCACTATCCACATGCACTGCAGCCTTAGCACCCTCGTACATACTCTTCACGGCCTTCAACAACTTCCCATCTACTCCATATATTCTTCATACTTTCCGCAATCCTTGTCTATCCACCCTGTCATATGCTTCCTCCAGATCCATGAAGGCTGCATACAACGTCTTTCCCTTCTCTAGAAACTTTTCCACTAAAGTTCTTAGAATGAATATTTGATCTACACAACCTCTACTCTTCCTAAAACCTCCCTGTTCTTCTCCAACTAACTCCTCTGTTATTTGCTTAACTCTGTCAAGAAGTATCCTACCATATACTTTTCCTATTACACTAAGAAGACAAATCCCCCTATGATTACCACACACTTCTTTTTCCCCTTTTCCTTTGTACAGGTGAATAATTATACCTGACTTCCAGTCCTCCGGGACTCAACCTTCCTCCCAGGCCAATCTGCACATCTTCCACATCCATTCTACTACTATCTCTCCCCCATGCTTCAGCATTTCTCCACACACTCCATCAATTCATGGGGCATTCATCATTTTAACTTTCTTAACTCGTAAACCGCGACTATGCTCAGTTGGTCACTCAGTAAGCGACATCGGCTATGCCTGATTGCGTCACTACCTGGCTTGCCAAAGTGAGCTAAATATTTGACCGGTGACATCTGGCAACTCCACACTACCTGAGACTGACCCACGACTACCTGGTCCACCTGCCACAACCAGTACGACTCTCCAACTCAGGCAGGCAGGCAGGACACTGCCTTGCCCTCATCACCAAGTGCCCTGTAGCGCTCTCAACAACACCGAACTCCCGAAGAAACCCTCACATTGGCCCCATCGTAGGTACCAACTCGCATACATCACTAATGCTTCTCGTTGTGGAAGTAGTAGTGTTTGTTGTTGCTGTTATAGATGTAGTTGTTCCTTTGTCAGTAGTACCATCAAATGAAAATATTTAATATTATGATAAGAAATAATTGTTCATTCATTCATTCATTATAAAGTCCTATGTTGCCCCACAGAGGAGCGTAGGAGCCCGGGGCTAGCCAAATTGTAATTTCAAAAATACGAAGTAACAACGAAAATAATAATGGAAACAATAATATCAAGGATAATACTAAGATTTAAAATAACAGTAACCAGATGAAGGGGAGAAATTATTAGTATTAATAATACTGTTATCAACTATAGTGTTATCAATATTGTTATTTTCATTATTGTCTTAAGTGCTCTTATTTTGCGGTATAAAATCCACCAAGGTCGTCACCCCGCGGATAATACATCAACATATCATTCAGCAACTTTGTCCAGTCCCTCCATATTTGGAAGCAAGCCATCATATATGCTTTCATCCATGCATCAACCCTGCTCAGGATGTACAAGGCTTATGTGCAGTTGGCAGTGGGAAATCAGTTGACCACTGCACCTTCACTGATGTAAGTAGCTACTTACATGCAACTAAACATAAATAAGTGCAAAGACACACCAGCAGATAACTCACGCCACATTATACACACATATATAAATGCGCACACACATACAAGAAACACAGAAATGGTAATGTAGGGCAATGCACAAGTCTATTCTTTCTTAAGAAACTGATATGGCTTCTAAAGAAGCCGATGCAGGTGACGAGAAATTTTTTGGAAGTGTTTACTTTTTCTCTGACTTCTTGGGAAGCAGCACAGTCTGGATATTAGGCAGGACACCTCCCTGGATGATGGTGACGCCAGACAAGAGCTTGTTCAGCTCCTCGTCATTACGGATGGCCATCTGCAGGTGACGGGGACTGATACGAGTCTTCTTGTTGTCAAAGGCAGCGTTGCCAGTCACCTCAAGCACTTCAGCTGCAATGTACTCCATGACTGCAGCCAAGTAGACGGGAGCACCAGCACCCACACGCTCGGCGTAATTGCCTTTGCGAAGGAGACGGTGGATCCTGCCCAAGGGGAACTGGAGCCCAGGCCAGATAGATCGGGACTCTGCCTTCCCCTTCACCTTGCCACGTCCGGACATCGTGTCGTCTGAGTAGGACCTTCAGTTAGAGACTAATGCGTCCCCGCAACGCAAAACAAACAGACAAAAACGTATAGAAATGGGGTGAGGGTGGGGAATAAGGAAGGCAGGCTTCAAGATGTGACAGGTGTAGGAGAGGAAGAAATTTAGCTGAAGAGAAAGCGTCCTGGCTTAACCCAACATGCATGTGTTTGTTGCTGGGAAGCGGGGCTCGCTGCTCGTACAAATGTCTTTGTTTACTGGTTGCATGAATGGCATGGGGGAGTGTAAAGGTACTCAATACTTGCAAAGACAGCTTAACTCGCCGAGTCCCATCGACGTAAGCTGTACGTCGCTACTTTTTTCCGAGGACAGACCCAACGACGTACAACGTACGTCACGCAATTGCAAGGCCCATTGTGTGCACATTTTTCAACATTCGCGGGTGATTTTTGGAAAGCATATGTGGGAGACCTTCCTCTACCTGCTGTCAAGCGGGGATACTGCCTGGCCCCTCCTAACCCCCCCTTCCTCCCCTCCCCCCCACACTGAGCAATTCACATGTTAGCAGTAACCTAGCCAGTAAAGGTATGGTGCCCCACAGTCTCTGTAATGACGAAATTCAAGGTCAAAGTGATTCCTGAGGTGGAGGACAAAGAAACAAAGAAGCTAGAGGTAGAAACAAACAGAAGTGATGAGGTGGTTGTGTCGTAAAGGAAGGTGCCATATACTGGGGTTTTGGGTAAGTGAACAATGCTTATAAACGCCTATATTATTGTATGAAAACCATTATAGGCTTTTCCTACACATAAATTCGCACCAAATAAATGAAATAAATACATAATTTAAAGTGGCTTGAATTAGTCAACCCTTCCATAGTTCATTTTCTTAGCCAGGTACCCTGAAAACGAAGGAAAACTTAAGGCTGAGTGACACCTGTATCAACATTTTTTAACCTCATGATCGCGATTTCACTATGAACTTTCGATGTTTCTCACCAAAAGCGAAGGTTCCAGCCAAAAAACAAAAAGTCGAAAATCGGTCGGGATCTGGGGGTAGGCTGGGTAAAAAACCGGTTGCTACTCAACGGGTTAACTTGATCATTTATACTCTACTTCACCTCTCCTTATAGCAGAGAGTTTAAATGACTTGATCATATATATTTTTTTTCATTCTCTAAAATGTTTTCTGAATTTTATCCATAACTGGATTTTCTTCCCAACATTTTAGGAGCTCTTTTGACGACATTGCGAACTATTCATCTTCACCCAAAATGACGTTAATTTTTGCATCCATCGATTAAACTAATTTTGAAGAACTCTTGAAATGGTTATTTTCAAAAGTAGCTAGATCGCACTTGGCACTATGCTTTTCTCTTGAAGTGAAAATTACGTTAAATTACAGAATAAAAATCTAGGAGTCAATGTTTACTCTAGTAAAAGACAAAAGATTCCCAGGCGATAATAAACAGGCTATATAGAGAAAGAGGGCGACAGTATAGCTTCAGGGAATAATAATAATAATAAAAATAATAATAACCAAGCCACAGTAGCTTAAATATTTCTACGTCTTGAAGCATGAAAATCGCCATCCGTATTCTCGTCCAGTCAGGAGGCTCCGTTGCACCTGATATGGCTGGTTAATATCCTTTTGTACGTTATTTATGCAGAGTGTGGCAATGTTTGAAGGATTTATATAACACGAAACAGAACATCGTGCCAGGCTGTGGCTTCTGTACTGCTCTAGTGTCACTTCTTTCTCCTGTGTGATATATCTCATGAATTCCTTTATATTTTTAGCGTACACTGTATCTATTACATGTACGTTCCATCTCTTTTTGCTGTGTGTGTGTGTGTGTGTGCATATATTTATAACTAGTGACTGCACAACTATATTTGCTATGAACGTATAATATTTCAATCAATCAATCATCATCCGTATGCAAAACTAAATCGCTAAGGAAGAGGTGTTAGGGAGCCTACCTTATGCACTCCAACTCACCCTAGTCCTAAGTACATGAATTACTCTGATACTATCGTTAATCATGGTGGTACATGAGAGTGGGGTGTTAGCTGGGGGGAGGGCAGTGAAATGGCGGGGGACAGAGCGACATGGAGGCGGTTTGTTTGTGGCCATCCCTTACGGGATTGAGGCGTCGGGCGATAGATAGATAGATAGCATAGAGTAATTACCTGGATCTAGGTACACACATCAGTAGTTATATTAATATTTTCCTAATGCATGTAATAACGGGATTAGTATCTATCAATCTATCTATTGCCAAACTCCTTAATCCTGTAAGGGGTGGCCGCAAACAAATCGCCTCCATGTCGCCCTGTCTTCCTCCATATCGCAGCCCTCACTCCAGCTCAAACCTCCCCTTTCTTGTGTGCCTCTTCACTCCATCCCTCCATCTCATCCTCGGCCTCCCCTCCCTCTCCTCCCCTCCACGTCACTCACATACACTCTCCTTGTTAGTCTCTCGTTCTCCATCCTCTCGACATGGCCAAAAAAGCACCTCAGCAGTGCTGCCAACCAAAGTGCTCCAGAATTCCCTGAATCCTCGAGCAAAAATTCCCTAGAATTCCCCATCTCATAATAATGTATCTTATGGTAGGAAAGAAAACATTAAACTGGATGGAAAGATACTTTTTTTTTTACAAACAAGAGTGTGTACAAGCTATTTGCATTACTTTACACATATTCATGTGCACACTGCACAAATATAACATAAATACAAACACTTTGCTTCACATTTCTGTAAGGAAAAAACTCTCTTGGTTAAAAGAAGGCTAAGATCATGTTAGTTGCTGATTAATCCGATTCACTTGCATCACGCTCATACATACCTATATTCATTTTACTTATTAATTTATCAACAGAAAAAGTGCCACATCTAGCATCCCCCAAATACCGTTTGGAATGGAGAAATCCTACAAGTGTTTTGGTTGAAAGACTGTTCCTCTGTTTTGTTTTCAGGTTGTTCACAGCTGAGAAAATTCTTTCTGTTGTGGCACTTGAATGAGGAAGACAGAGCAGACCAGAAACAAGTTGTGACAAATTTGGAAACTGCTGCAATTCACATATGTAGCCTAATTACTGACTAGTTTGAAACCAGTTCAAAGTTTAGTGATATTGAGCATATCGCTCTTACTTTGGCTTCATGGCTTACATGACTGTAATACTTCCAATATCATCTATCATCAAAATATTCACAACCTCTAATACATGTACAGTAGCTCCCAAACCATCGTTAAAATAGCCTACCTAATGAACAGCAGACAAGTCTGACGACTGTAGACCGTGGATGGAGACTGTCTGTGGAAGCGTTGATGAGTTGGGAGTACACTGGTGGTGACTTACTGCTGAGGGCGACTGGGTGACGGTTACTGTACAGCAGGTGTAGCCGCCTACTGCGTAGCGAAGGGAGAGTAGGACATGGACGGCAAGCATATGTTTACTCTCTGGGTCTGACCTGTTCGGTTCAGGTTCACCCACACAGTATCACGATATTCACACACTGCAAACTGAATTTCTTCCGATCGGGTAAATAAAGTGTCAACTCTTTCTCTTATAAGCACATTTTGTATTCAGTATTGTTGATTTTTTTTCGATAAATTGCATTATTTACGCAATAAATTCTTAACGCCCAAATTTCCCCAAATTGAGAGACATTTTCCCCATTTCCCCATTCGGACCATCGATTCCCTAAATCTGGGGATATTTCCCCAAGGTTGGCAGTACTGCACCTCAGATCCTGTAACTCGTTACACAAACCCATTTTCCTTCCAAGAGAAAAACAAAACAGAAAATGGGAAACTCCAATTTTGAGGTTAGTCCATTAGTCTGTGAAAAATTATGCAAATGTGTGAAAAAGGAGCCAATATTTTTAAATATATTAAATTCAACTAATGCATTAGTAATTTTTAGTTTCTCCCAAACTGACAGTTTTATTGGACGAAGTCACTTGTTAAAACTGACCTCGAGGCGGTTTGGCCATGTGCAGGGACTGGAGAAGGAGAGACTGACTAAAAGTGTGACAGAGGTGGAAGGGGACACCAGGCAGGAGATGGAGGGATGGAGAGATATACAGTATGAAGGAGGAATGTGTGATTTGGAGGAAGAGCAGCCAGATGGCAGAGGACAGAGTGACGTGGAGGCAATTCGTTTGTGACCAGCGCTGACGGGGTTAAAGCGTCTGGCAATAGATAGATACAGGTAGAATGATAGATACAATACATATATAAAATATCTACCTATCTATCTATTGCCAGACTCCTTAATCCCGTCAGGTGTGGCTACAAACAAATCGCCTCCATGTCGGCCTGTCTCCCGCCATATCATTGCCCTGCTCCCAGCTCACCCCCTCCCCCACCATCTCTCATATACCTCTCCACTCCACCCCTCCATCTCATCCTTGGCCTACCTCCTACCTTTCCCCTTCTCCACCTCACTGACACAATCTTCTAGTCAGTCTCTCGCTCTCCATCCTTTCCACGTGGCCAATGGTGACATGTAGAGGTGTATGGTATGTAGGAGGACGGCTGGGCCTTGATTGCAGGCTGTAAAGCCTATGCCCAGAGTCGGACACATAAAAAAAAAAAAACTCAGTGCGTTACTCCTAACGCTTCCTATCACATCCACTCCACAACGCTCCTTCACTTCTATATAAAATATAATGTTAAATATAATACTAAATGATTAACATTGATTTAAATGCAAATTGTTTAATTGTAGCTGAAATATTTACATACACTGACACAGGAAGAATCTGATTGTAACATATTTTACAAAACAGTAGTTCATTTTATTGACATTTTATTCATTTTCGTTCTAGGTATTTCTTTTTATACTTTTTGGATACAGGTATTTCTTGATATAGTAGTGTTGGAGCGAGTGATTTCCACCAGACCTCTGCGAGAGGGGAAGACCAGGGATAAGATGGAGGGACTGAGTCTAGAGGATGGAGAATGAGAGCTGACTAGGAGTGCATGCGAGTGAGGTGGAGGGGAAAACCCAGGATAAGATGGAGGGATGGAGTGGAGGCATAAGAATAGGGTGTGATTTGGAGAGTTAGTATGAACGAGTGAGTGTTTAGTCACACACACACACACACACACACACACACACACATTATAAATCCAGCAGCCATGGCAGGATAGCAACACAGACATTCACTGTGGCTCACAGAATCCTTGTCACAGAAGATTTGTGCCCAGGTTGTGGCGAGTGACATGCACCAACGACGACACAAAGACAAACACACAAATAAGCAAAGAGCGGGAAGTGTGACAGAACAACCAACTGCAGCACATAACAGTACATGTTCCATCACACGACAGCACCAACTGCAGCACATAACTGTACATGTTACATCACACAACAGCACCAACTGCAGCACATAACTGTACATGTTACATTACACAACAGTACCAACTGCAGCACATAACTGTACATGTTACATCACACAACAGCACCAACTGCAGCACATAACTGTACATGTTACATCACACGACAGCACCAACTGCAGCACATAACTGTACATGTTACATCACACAACA
>JAGKTI010032998.1:0-11777 GCA_018397915.1 Birgus latro | reverse complement strand
GAAAGTAGAAGAATGAACAAAATCTGCTATTAAACAAAAGATGGATAAATATCAAGGCACATCCACTAATAGAAATCTGAATAAAAGACGGCACTAAGTGTTTTGGTAAGTGGGAAAAAAAATTGGGTGAATGATAGCTGTTTTATATGGGAATCCGATGACAGGAGAATAGGATAAATATGCAAATTACGACAAAAACAAATCCTGGGAAAATAAGAGAATGAACTGACAGGTAAACGTACGTACTGTGCCAATTTTCGAAAAGTTAGGTGAATGAGAGCAACGACAGCTTTTGTGTTTCTCAGCTTTCATCCAGTTCTCAAGGTACCCATTGAGTGCTCATTATCCAAGACTATAAAATACTGTTTTCATGTTAGGAAAGGGAGTAGAACCACTGATTTTTTTAATCCATTATTTTCCTTAGTACAGTATTGCGAAAGCAATGGAGATACGAGATACTACAAGAACATAAAGAACGAGAAAGATAATAGAGTTTGATATAACGCATTAGAATAAGAAAAGGTCCAAACTGAACGTCTTTCTAATAGGTGGGGGAATGACAACAATGGTATCCGGGAGTAGGAAGAGAATGGAAACAAGGGAACAGTAGAATAGAAGTAGGAAAGCAAGAGAATAATGATAATAATAGCAGATTACGAGCATAAGGAAACAACACAAACTGTGATATACTGTGCTAGCAATCTCTAAAAAATACAGACGATGATATCTGGGGAGAAGTGTGTTCGTCTCAACAGTTATTCTCTGCTGATGAAGCCCCTTGATTGTTCATTATCCTGGATGATGCTTCTCACTGGCAACGGACCCAGACTCAGATACAGGAACAAACTTATCATTAATTACCGGTCGTAAGTGAACCTTGTTTTCGCATGGAGAGTATAAGAAATGGAGAAGTTCATTAGAGACGTTTAGAGAATGAACCTTTTTATTTATTTTTTTCTGCCAGATAATGTTTTTTTTTTTTTTATCAGGCAGATGCTCTAACCAGGTACCATTTTGACCAGGTGCCGTTTTGACCTAGGGACGTTTTGGCCGGGAACATTTTTACCGCGAACGTTTAGACCAGGGGACTTTTTTGCCTGGAAACGTTTTGACCAGGAGACAGTTTGACCTGGGAACACTTTGACCTGAGCACATTCTGACTGATCACCCATTGGAAGAATCTGTGCTCTTATTTACTAGCCTTCTTCAAAAGCAATTCTGAATTATGGCAAAGAATTGATCCAAAGAGATCTCTGAATACGTGGAAAGCATTATAGGGTTCAAAGCCAAACAATGGGTAGAGCAAGCTCGAAGATGCCTCTCATAAATTGCCAGTTGTTGGCCATAATGTAATTTATAACAGGCGTTCTCTGAGGAAACATAAATCACTCCATCTCCATTTGCCCTGGATCACGCCTTTATATTTCATTTCTTTTAATTTCATTTTTCTGCATTTACTTTCTCTTCTCCACACCTTTAAAATTCTCAGCCTCCTATGACTTAATCTCAGTTTAATAAAATCGGCTGACATTGGCTCGATTACAGTACTCTTCATAATATGGCTGTGAAAAGCTTGATGTTGTACGTACAAGTATTGACAATTTCTGGCTCATTTGACTCACTTCCGGTGGAAATCTCTAGGTCTGGCTGGAATAAAATACAGGTACGAGAGAATAATCGACCTTGAGAGGGTTATTTTTATCCATCCCCATCTTTTTTTTCCTTCTGATGAAAATTACCGAATTAAAGTTTTTGGCAGTTAGCGAATCTGTCAGGGTCTTTTTAAGGAAGTCTGTCAGGCTTAGCTTTAATTAGGCTACGTTAGTGGGAGGAGCAGCTTGCCGGACAGTGGTGAAATAGCTTTTGGTACGAAAAGTTGCTCACTGAACAACAGTTTGGCACCTTTTTCATTCCAGTTTATATATGGCTTACTGCGCTAATAATCTGCTGAAATTGTGTACGGTATATTATGCCGGTATTAAAAAGATATGAGTAACATACATGAGAATCGTATGGCAAAAAAAAAAAAAAAATCGCAAAGGAAAGGGCACAAAATATGCCTCCCAAACTAACTAGAAAGCGAGCCCTGTGGTAATGTCAGCTGAGCCAGGCCAGATCGAACAACTCTAGCCAAAACTTTCAGGCTGTGTTCGCACTGTGTAAGTTATTGAAGATGCTGAAATCCGGAGCAGAGACAAAAGGAAAGGAAAAGGTCAGGAGAGAGAGAGAGAGAGAGAGAGAGAGAGAGAGAGAGAGAGAGAGAGAGAGAGAGAGAGAGAGAGAGAGAGGTGGGGAGAGGTGTGTGTGTGTGTGTGTGTGTGTGTGTGCGTGCGCTTTGGATCTTTTCGACTTGGAGATATAACAGAGGACAAGTTTGGACAAAAATTTCAGACTGCTCAAAGCTTTCTCATAGAATGTGAAAATAACTGATTAACCTGCCATTTAGAATATAGAGAAAGAAAATGGAAAGGGTGAGTCCAAAAAGAGAAAATTGAAGAGAAATTAAAAGAAAAAAAATGAGATAGGTGAGCAAATAACTTCAGGCCAAGGACGTCATTGATTTTCTGGTCTTGCTACTACTGGACGATCATATGCAAATTGGGAGAGTCCCCTAGTAGAGGACGGGTTATTGATGGGTGTATTTAACTCATGAATTTCGAAAAAAAAAAATGGTGAATGGAATCGACTGGAGAAGGGATGATTTTAAGAAAAATAGTCAACAGGTGCAGATAAGGGGAAAGGTAAGGCTCAATCGGTAGAGAGGTAGCCTGCAGTCCTAACGGACCCAGGTTCAAATCCCTGCTGGGGCAGGGAACAGTTTAAGGATTTGAATTTCTGTAAACCAGGCTTTACTGATCTACCAGAAGACCCGCCGACATGTCGTAAAAATACCCCCGCTAATACCAGTACACCAGTCTTCTATGAGACAGCCCCAGCAAGTATTCAATATGGACGGTGGGTGTTAGCGCCGAAGTAGTGACATGTAAAGGAGTATGGTATGCAGACTGCTGGGCCTTCATAGCAGGCTGTGAAGCCTATGCCCAGAGTCGAACACATAAAAAGAAAAAAAACGGTAGGCGACGATGGCCAGCTCTAAGTGGACCAAGCTTTGTCATCGATCGGAAGTGAGTTTCGTCACTAAAAGTCATTTCTATATGGAGGTGCTCCAGTGCAATATTCCACCCAAGAATCATGGCCCTAGCTTAATCTTCTAAGCCTTAGCATTTCGCGCGGGAAAGGTCGTAATTTTTGCGTTTTTCATATTTTTGCACTTGATGACCTTTGACCCCTGACCTGGCGGATATGGGTCATGCATGTACAAAGCACACTTTTTGTACTCATTAACGTCTATAAGCATGCAAAGTTTCATTCGATTCCATCCATGCACTGTGGAGCTAGGGAACTTGAAATTCGTAGACTGGCCTACCAGAGGTACAACTTCAAGGTGGCGCTGCCAACGACTGGAAGTGAGCTTCGACACAAAATGAAATTTTTGTATGGAGGTACTCCAGACCAACATTCACCCCAAGAATCAAGGCCTTGGCTTAATAATCTTTGGAGCCTTAGCATTTCGCGCGAGCAAAGTCCTGATTTTAGCAATTTTCACCGTTTTCGCATTTGATGACCTTTGACCCCTGACCTGGCCAATGTAACACATAGATGTTCACTATAAAGTTGTAGTACTAGTGATTGTCTATAAGCATGCAAACTTTCATTCAATTTCATCGAGCCACTGGGGAACCTGGGGGGCATTTTTGAAAACCGGTACTGGTTGCTAGCGACGCTGATGCCAATCTTTGCCGAGTTGCCACTCGAAAACTGGAGGAGAGAGGGGAAAAATGAATGGCTCACTTCCGATAAGGAATGACCTCAAGATTACGCCTAAAGAAGTCAGGGCTTTCTACGCCCATTAGTAATGATTCTACAGCTCAAAACGTCAAAAGCACACACACACACAAATAAAAGGTTTTCTGCCTTTGCTAGGCAACGAATAGTTGCCTAGCAACCAAAACCTTGAGGGCACAAGTAAGTCATAGGCTGGTCACTGTGTCCAGGTTTGGTCGGAATCGGTTAATTATGAAGGGTAGAGGTTCTTGCAACAGCTAAACGAGGAAGAAAACCGACTAACAGTAAGGCCAGCATGGAGCTGGCCAATAACCCTGTTGGTGAAAGAAAACCGACTAACAGTAAGGCCAGCATGTAGCTGGCCAATAACCCTGTTGGTGTTACGACTTCCTTCTCTGTTTCTTCTTGCAGCTAACTGACGTATTTCTTCGGCTTAGGAAGGACCTCTCCTCAAACTCGAGAAGTCTTTAACAGAACAACAGGTTCTGGGAGTAGCAGGGAAGAATTTTAAAAATATGTGAAAGCAATTAATAATATTGACTGGTTGAGCGTGCTTCAGTGTCAAGTTGTATAAAGGAACTGTGTTAAGAAGAGTGGCGTGGACTAGAAGAAAGGTATGCTAGGGAACGAAAGAGAGCTAAATTGGGAATAGCTGTTTGAAATGAAATAGATATGTGACTGTAAGTGTAGCTTGGAGTGAGAGAGAAGGGAATGGAAGGGAAACGTGTTAGAGAGTGATTGGAACGAAATGTCTTAGAATGAAAATAGCTTGTGCTTGGAACAGTTGTTTGGACTGAGAGAGAGATGTGGCAGAGAGATTAGCTTAAAGTAAGAGAGAGATATTCTAGAGAGAGCGGCTTGGAATGAATGTGATGTGTTGCCAGTGGCTTGATATTAGATGTTGTAGGGAGACTGGCTTAGAATGAATGAGAGCTTTGCTAAAGAAACTAGCTTGGAATGAAAAAGGCTTGTGTTAGAGAGAGTGGCTTGGTGTGGTCTAGACGGTTGAGATTCAGATGAAAGAGATATGTGCTACAGAGACTGGCTTGAAATGAACGACATGCGCCACGCAAAATAGACTGGTATGAAAAACATGTGCTATAGACAAAGTGAGTGAGAGTGAGTACGTAGTAAGAAAGAAATAATATCGACAATAAAAAAAAAGTCCTACTACTGCAGTGAAACCGTCAGACTCAAGAAATTAGACCAAGACGAACGATCTCAGAACCAGTTTACTCTATTGAACGGTACATCTGTAAATCTTTGCCAGCATTGCTGAAAAGAACAAAGTAATGAACCCCTTTGAATGTACAGTTGGGGATAAAAGTTCGTCTAGTATTTCCCCTCCTCTATTTCACGTTTTCCTGTGATGGCTGATATTCCTGTGCTGAAAGAGGTTTAGTATGTATCTCTGCCCATATAAGATTCTTTTTGGCGTGCCGCGTTGAGGAGGAAAGTGCCGAACATGCCCTCAGTGAGAAGCAGGTCTAATGGAAGATAATGCGAAATTGTGTCCTCGACTGTAGATAGAGTATGAGTAACTTAAACTTAAAAAAAAGAGAAAAAAAAAACTTCTTTTTTGGAAAGTGATTACGGTGTCTTGCCACGAAACAGCTATCCTTCTTCAAACTGATATTTATGAGTGAATGTGCAGCATAAATATTAATGACTGTACAAGTTGAGCCGGGCCAGAAACAGAGGGCGCTGGGGGAGTGCTTAGGCAGCAGAAATTGAGCTCTAAATCAAAAGTTTTGACGGGGAGTTGAAATAGAGCCTAAGTTTAGCCACGAACATTACGGTACGTAATTGGCCTTCACAAAAGTATCGAAAAGTACAAGAAATACTTTTATATATTTTGCACCTTACTACCCACCGTATTTGTTAAATTATCTTTTTTCTGAGCACTACAAACCTCAACAGCAAGTAATGCTTTATGAATGCTAAGCTACCTGTACATTTTGGAAGGGGTTCTGAGAAAAGGAAATGCCATTCCCCAGATACATGTTGGTCCGTTACTGTTTTGAAAAGTAATTATTCTAATATCAATCCTCTTTCGTTTGACCTCACAAATCCCTCTGGTGGAACAATGGCATCCCAGAAGGTCAGTTCGGCGACATTTTTTTTATTATTACTATTACCTTCAAACGCTCTTAATCACCTCAGAGTCGGTCTACTACCTTAGTTACATGAGATAAAGACAGAAGCTTTGATCTTGGTCTAGGATATGTTACCCTCCTACATTAAGAAACGAAAGCTTTGTATTTTACTTTTTGAAAGATGTTTGTTAAGTGGCTCGAGATAACTACTGTCTGTCTGTCTGTCTATTTGTCAGTATAAATAGATAAGTAGAAAGACAGGCAGATAGATAGAGAAATTAATCCCATACCTCATATATCATGAGCGTTACACTCACCGTATGATATCAACATTCATGCCTCAGTATTATGGTCTATTACAGTTTCTTTCGTTGCTTTCTTCGTGTCAGCGCATTGTTTCCTTAATGCTTGATCTTCTCTATGATTTCCTTTCACATTATAAGCTTCATTACTCCCTATCTCATCTGTTATGTCCCGACCTTTTTTCATTTCAGTTATTGTTCCTACCAGTCCAATGTTTTATCTCATTTCACTTTGGCACTTCATTCTTCGTATCCATACACTCATGTTGCCTTGAGATACAACCACTTTTTTATCTTCGTAACTCACTCATACTATTTCATGGTTGCACCTTTCTCCCTGTCCGTATCCTATTCACATTTTCTAGAGATAGCAGTGTCATCCCTCTTCCGTACCTATCATCCTCCCATGCCCATTACGTCTGCTGTACAGCCATATGTTTCCAAATCTACACTCCTCCCACGTGCGCCGTAAATGTATCTCGCCTATGTTGAAATAAAAAACGATAGTACAAATTCTAACATTAGTTTTAGAAAGTAGTAAAGTCAACATGACGAACCTCGACTGATTTAAATTATATATAACAAGAGAGATTCTACATAATCCACCTTATTTTACCCCCTGAGTCGTGGGGCACATTATTGATAAACGTATTTTTCAGTATCCTCTTACCTAATACGAGCACCGCAATAGCACATAGAAACTCCTAGAGCCCAGAAACTTAAAAATTCCGCAAATAGTAGCTTCCTTTTTATACATACACTCTTTTCTGTCACAAGCTTGCTCCATCACCGCCGACACACATTCCTATTCTCTCATTCGAAGTCTACTGGAGAAGGCGAAGGAATCAGACACGCTAGATTTCACCTCTTATCCTAAAAATCACAAGAGTTTCAAGGGTCATAGGCAGCTCGTTGGATGAGCGATCTAGAATGGGACTGTTATGCTTTCGTGATGTTTATTTCCGCTTTAACAGGTTTTTATTTATTGCTTCTCGTAAGGTATAACTTAGTTTCTTGCACGAAAGTAAAAAACAAAATCATAAAAAGTCATATTAACGGTACTCTTACCCTGAGTACCTACATATAAAATACCCGGTGGACAAATCGTCTGTTAAATGCGAAACTCTTTCATAACAGTTTTCTCCTAAGCAGCTTCAACTCTTGTGTCGGGTATTCGTCAAGCACGCGTCATTTTCAAGGCAAAACCGCGCAGTTGCATCATACCTGGCAGCTGTGAAATCATGTTTCTGACTACCTGCCCCTCATATTTTACGTAGAAGTCATGCGTCTTCGAAAATCATCATCAGTTATTATGAAGCAGCCCTTTGAGTAATGTACTCTGTCATAATTTTAATGAAAATTTGACGAATCTGTTAAAACTGTAGCGGAACCAAGTTAAATAATTTTAGAGAAAATTGTTGTATTCTGTATAAAAGTTCGTGTGCATATATTTGATATATCGCCTAGCCAGTAAGCTTGTATTTTGTACTTTGTTACTTCCACAAACATAAATTCTTTCACTACTGCCACACATGCTTCAAAATATTAAAGTAAATATCATACGGTCGTGTGTATAATTTACTTGCTTTCCCTGCTGATTATATTCAAGATGGAAGAAAGTAAATATGAGTTAACTGCTGTTCTGGAAAAAAGAACTTAGTACGAAAGCTAGCTTGTGAAACGATCGTTTTAACAGCATCTTAGTGTGTTACATTGGAGGATTTTTTCTTTTTATTTAACTTGGGAAATATTGAAAGGAGGTTGCACAGTTAAGATAAAAATGGATTCTTGCATCAAATTCTGTAAGAAACCAAGACGCTTTTGGTCTAACAGAGGAGCAAGAGGAAGTCGGAGAGGGACGAGGACAGTATTATCATATGCAACAAAGTTTTTAACCTCAGGCTGGATTTCTACTGTTTTCCTTGACTTTAGCAAATCCCCAGCCAAAACAACCCTGGTCTTTTCAATCTGCATAAATAACACTGGCTTCACTGGCTGCTCCTGCACGATGTTGCTGGAACTGACTCAAGTCTTGAGCAGTTTAACCGACAGTTAAAATGGCTGAATTTCGGAGATTGCTTTTTAATACCCATGTTGTATTGAAGGTAGTAATGTAATTATACGTAATTGTGCTTTTGTTTTAATTTAAAATCTTGCAGACGTTAAAACACAGACATGTAAATAAACAGAGCCAGACGAATACATAGCTTTCAGTGACAAATGCTAAAACATGCATTCTGCGATAAATTGCTATGAACTTATGACTTGTATCACCTTTTTCACTTACGGTAGGCTTGCAATTTGATATGTGAGTTACTGAAGGCAATTTGTAAATGTCAGTATTGTCAGGGGGATGCTTTTAACAGACAGTAGTCTGTTGAGTGGCTGTTAAGAGGACACACTTGATGAAATTACCAGGTGTCGTTAAAGGTTAAAACCAATCTGTATTACTAATATGTGAAGCATCTAGTTTTCGAGATACTTACAGAATAGGCTACAAACTCAGACAGCAATAACAATATGGTCGTGTGAAAGTAGATTGTAGATATTACATTATTAGATCGACTCTACAAATGATACAGTTATCGATAGCCACCATTTGCAACACAGTAACACTAGTCTTGGTCAACTTTTCCTCTGGGATGATACACTATAATTTTATTTTTTTATTCTTGCCGTTACCAGACTATTATGTACATAGGACACTCCATCAGTGAGAAAGTTAAGAAGGATACACATAATAGTTCCTGCTCGAAAAGTCTCCCTTGATTTGAAATAAGGCGCTAGGGGATAGTAACAGAAGAATAAAAATATCCTCTCTTGGATAAAGGGGTTAAGGATACACTATATTTTCAGAGCAACAAAAAGCTAGTTCCACGTATTTCTTGACCTGTATACGTGTTGAAACGTAGAATTCAGTTAAAAGTTACTGGTATTCCCGCAAATTACTTACCTTTTTTTGTGTGTGTTAGGAAACCAAATTTTCCACGAAGGTAGACCTCCATCCGACCGGGTGAAATCTCAAAAGGGTTGCGCCCCACGGGGGAGGGGTGTGAGAGAAAAGGAGGGGGGGCGCTGGGGGTTCCGGAAGAAACCGTTATGCCCGGCCTTAGTTTTTAACTTTGGAACACAGAACTTGTACTGGTAGACCTTCAGTCAAAACAGCTTTTAGGCAGGGTGGGGCTCAGGAGCCCCAGGGGAAGAAAACTCTATAGTTTTTACCTAAGAAAACGAAATTGCACAGTGGTAGACCTCCACCTGGACTAGGGTTTAGACAGGATGGGATCCCCAGGGATCGCTCCTCCCCTGTAAATAATTATTTCTTTATTTTCATAGTATTGCACAGGTGGGAACTGCTATTTTATACCATTTTTCCGGCCTAGTCGACGACAAAAAAACAAACCGATTATATCAGGAAATAACCTGCAGTGAGTAGCGGAATCAGTCTCTCTCTCTCTCTCTCTCTCACTCACACACACACACACACACACACACACACACACACACACACACACAAACGCGTGCGCGCTCATGCTAGTAGTAGTAGTAATAGTAGTAGCACTAGCAATAATAAAAATAATAATAATAATGATGAAAAAAGAAATAATCGGAGAAGACATCAGTGTTGTTGGGATGGGAATCGTAACAACAAGGAGCGGAGGTAGAGGAAGGCAGGGAGGCCAAAGAGAGGGGTCTCGCTGCTCACAAACACGACCCACCCTGTTCCACTGGATTTGGGTAGGTTGTGTTAGGTTAAATTGTACTGGATTAGGTTATATTGGGTTAGGTTAGGGAAGCGGATAGCAGAAAGTTCCGCTGCTCATAAGTACTGCCTACACGGTTATAATGAGTTGGGTTAAGCGGGATTGCTTAATTGGGTTGGTTTGGAAAGCCAATAACAGAGAATTCCGCCGGTAACGGGGAGGCGGTAGAGAGGTGGCCTGCAGTCCTACTGGCCCCAGGTTCAAATCCCCGCTGGGGCAGGGAACAGTTTAAGGATTTGAATTTCATAATAGCAGACTTTACTGATCTACTAGAAGACCCGCCGACCTGTCGTAAAAGTACCCCCGATAGTACCAATACACCAGTCCTGTATGAGACAGCCCTAGCATGTATTCAATGTGGACCGCGAGTGTTAGCGCCAAAGTGGTGACATGTAAAGGTGTTTGGTATGTAGGAAGACTACTGTGCCTTGGGAGCAGGCTGTGAAGCCTGTGCTCAGAGCAGGAAACAAAAAAAATATATACTTGGCTGGGTCTACTGATTTGGGTTAAGTTAGGTTGGGCTGGGTTGATTTGGGTTAGTTAGGGTAGGTTAGGTTAGTGATGGCAGTCAGCTAGAGTTCAGGAACTTACTAACACGACCGACCTGGTTAAAAGGAGCATGGTTAGGTTAAGTTAGGTTAGGTTAGGATACGTTAGGCTGGGTTGTACTGGCTTAGGTCAAGTAAGTCAATAGCAGGGAGTCCCGCGGCTCACAAACACGAATCACCCGGCAATATTGAGTTAGCACCTCCTGGATCCAGCGTTCGAGTTTTCTATACCGCCAATTTGGAGGCTGGGCAAGGTCAGCGCGGCAGGGTGAGGGTGGGAGAGGCAACACTAGGAAAGAAGGGAAAGGCTGGGGCAGGGTAAGGGAGGGGTGAGGCAGTGCGAGGTAAGGACGGGAAGGTTTGGGCAGGGTGAGGCAGGGTAAGGAAAGCAGAATCAGCATACTGTACACAGGTGTGTCTGTGTGTCTGTGTGTGTGTGTGTGTGTGTGTGTGTGTGTGTGTGTGTGTGTGTGAACAAAACTGAGTCAGTTCCAATTCAGTTTTAATCAAACATAGTGGACATGTTTAAGGGTCGTCCAAAGAGGCGACCACTTGTTTCTTGAGAATAATGGGTCGAAGGTCAAGGTCACACGGCTAGGTCAAATTAAAAAGTTTTGATCCAATTTACACCGAATGTATTGGAAATGCTTAAGGTAAGGCAAGGACGAAGAGATTTACTTTGAGGACAATTAAATGTCAAAGTCCCAGAGCAAGGTCAAAGTTCGATTTGGGTGTGTCTTTGTGTGAATATCGTAACAAAAAGGGCTTTAATCCCATATGGACAACATTTAGAGGAAGAGCTAGAGGTGAGCGAGTGGGCTGACTTCTTGTTGATAAGAACAGTATGTCAAAGGTCTAAGTCTCACGGCCAAGTCAACTTAAGTAGTCCTTTCCCGATTTATATCAAACTTCGCGGAAGGGATCAGGGTTGGGTAAGGATGAAGGAATTTGACTGTGAGAACAATTTGTGATTGGTCAAAGTCACAGGGCAAGGCTAAAGTTTCCATCCTATAACTCATTCTTGATTGAATTTAGAATAAACTTGATGGAAATGGTGTGCGTGAGCCAAGACTGAACGGTATTCGATTTTGAGAACAATAGGTTAAGGTCAAGGCCAGATGGTAAAATCAACTTTGACAATTTTGATTCGACATGTACCAAGCAAGGATTAAGGTTCAGCCAAGAATAAAGGAATCAGGTTCTGAGAACAAACAGTCTCAG
>JAGKTI010032997.1:0-11777 GCA_018397915.1 Birgus latro | reverse complement strand
ATAAGGATAGTAAAGCAAGAAGGCTCCACCCACCTCCAAACCCTCCAGGAAAAAAGTGAGAAAAACCACCATGCAGCATGGAAAAACTGACATGGAAATTTCATAGGAAATACTGGAAAGGAAAGGTCACACTCAGTACTACTTTCTGTAAGCTACATGTCTGAGTAACCTGAAAGAGAAAGTAATCAAATAAACTAATAGCTACGGTATGACATTATAAACGGGTGCGTTGAGTTAATGGAGCGTCTGTAGACATAACAGCGTGAATACGGTAATCCCGTGGTCTCAGTTGGATCTGCGGTAATTCAAAAGATACAGATACACATGAATATAGCTAATTAATCCCTTGGTCTCGGTTGGATCTGCGGGAATTCAAAAGATACAGATACACATAAATATAGTAATCCCGTGGTCTCAGTTAGACTCTGCGGGAAGAAACTTAAAACATTATCACCAAAACCACAAAAGTAAGTTATTCGGACAGAAAAAGAGTCAGCTGAGGATTCTCGTGCAAATACTTGTCTATTTTGTTTTTGAATGTCTTAATTGAGATACTGTTCACGGTATCTGAGGGTAATCTGTTCCAGATATTTACGACTCTGTTGAAGAAGACGTATTTTGTTTCATGGGATTGGAAACGCTTTCCCATAATTTTGCAGCCGTTACTTCTAGTTTGTCTCGACCGGTCTATTTCAAAATATTTATTCATGTCTAAGTTGTCATATCCCTTCATGATTTTGAAAACTTCAATAAGATCACCTCTTAACCTGCGCTTCGTTAGGCTAAATAATTTAAGTTCCTCGAGGCATTCCTCATATGGTTTGTTTCTAAGTCGTGGTATCATTTTTGTGATTCTTCGCTGCATTTTCTCTAATTTTTCTATATCCTTTCTGTAGTACGGAGACCAGAATTGCACACAGTACTCAAGATGGGGGCGCACTAGCGAGTTGTACAAGGCAAGTATGACTTTTTCCGATGTAAACTCAAAAGTTCTTCCAATAAAACCCACCAGCTTGTTTGCAATTTTAACCGCCTCGGTACACTGCTTACTCGGTTTTAGGTCATTTGATATTATCACACCAAGATCCTTTTCATTGTCTGTACTTGATAACTGGACATTATTCATTTTGCAATTCGCATGGACGTTGTTACTTCCAATATGAAGTACTTTGCATTTTTCTGTGTTGAATTTCATTTGCCATTTTTCTGCCCAGCTTGTAAAAGCATTAAGGTCATTTTGTAACTGTTGCCATTGAAATTTTGAAGTTACTTGACTGGTTACTTTAGTATCATCTGCAAATTTGGATTTTTTACAATTTAGACCCTCGTCAATATCGTTTATATAGATAATAAAAAGTATCGGTCCAAGTACTGAGCCTTGGGGAACGCCGCTAATCACATTACGCCATTTAGATTCCTTTCCGTTTTATCACAACTCGCTGTTTTCGGTCTGAAAGCCAGTCTTGTAGCCATTTCTGTGTATTTCCTTTTATACCGTGTGGTTCTATTTTGCTCATGAGATGCTTGTGAGGGACAGTGTCAAATGCTTTCTTAAAGTCAAGGTAAATTATATCTACTGCTCTTGAGTCATCATATGATTTGTAAACATCATGGAAGAAGTCCAGTAAGTTAGTTAAGCATGAACGACGTTGTATGAATCCATGCTGCGAGTCTTTAATTATATTATTTACTTCTAAATAGTTAACTATTTTCTCTTATGATTTTTTCCATTAACTTGCGCACTATTGATGTTAAGCTAATTGGTCTGTAATTTCCTGGGTGCGACTTATTTCCTTTTTTGAAAATTGGTGTTACATTTGTTAGTTTCCATTCGCAAGGAACTTTCTCAGTACTTAATGATTTATTGAATAAGACAGAGAGTGGCTGCAGTAACTTATTCTTTGCTTCTTTGAGAATTTTCGGTGATATTTTATCAGGGCTATGGGTTTTGTTTATGTTCGTACTATTTATGGCTGCAAGGATATCGCTATGATAGATAGTATAGTTGGAGGAAAACTAATTTGGGGAGGTGCATTCGGGGTATAAAGGAATTCCAACAGGCAACAGTTCCGCAATATGGTAAGACATATTATCAGCCAGAAACTCCTTACAACCCCATATCATTAGCTTTGCATGCCATCAGCTAACACAAATAACTATCAACTCCTTACAATCTCACAACACCTTTCTTTTACAATGCCACCTACATTAACGTACACTGTCAACTACACTTGCTAATAATCCCAGTACACCAGCCAACTACACCACCTACATCAACTTACACAGATCTGCTTGAGGAGTGACCTTGAGAAGCACAAATAGATCCAGGGGTTGAAGCAGGAAGGCAGGGACGGTAGCAGCAGCATGATCAGTGATACGGGATGGTAGTCAACGCCTGAAGAGGGAAGGGGGGAAGAAGAGTCTAGGAGAGACGCGAAGATGGGAATGGGGAAGAGAAAGGAGAGGGGAGTGGGGGAGGGGAGTGGAGGAGGGAAGGAGAAAGAGGAGCGAGGAAGAGGAAAGGGAGAGAAGTGGGGGAGAGAAGGGGGAAGGGAGTGGGGGTGAGAAATGGTGTGTGATGGGAGAGAAGAGGTTCGGGAGGTGGAGATAAGGTATTTGAGAGGAGGAGAGAAGGGGTGTGATAAGGGGGAAGGTAGAGAAAAGGAGAGAAAGGGGATGAGGCGAGGAGTGTGGGACGGAGAATGGGGTGGGGGAAGGGAGAGGGAGGGGGTAAATGAGCAGATGGAGAGGGAAGAAGAGGAGAACAGAAGGTAGGGAGAGGTGTGAGTCGAGAGAGGGAAAGAAAGGGATAGAAAGGCGTGGAGAAAAGAGAAAGGGTAGGATAGAAAGAGAGAGGTATGGGGAGAAGAGAAAGAGAAGACGAGGGGGAGGGAAGAACGGAGAGAAAAATGAACGACGGAAAGTAATTGAATCAGTGAGAAGAACGAACAAGGCATAGTGAAGGAGAGGTGGATGAGAAATAGGTAATAGAGAAGGGTAGAAGAGTGAGAGGGAGGGAGGAAGGAAGGAGTGAAGGGTAAGGAGAAATGAAAGAATGATTAGTAAAAGAAGAACCTAATTAACAAGCTCAGTGTACCTTAGTAAATTACCTACATTAGAGTTATCTTTGTTACTAAATGACAATGCTAGTAAAATACGTTTGCCAATAAAATGCCTTGTCAGTAACTCATATTATTAGCAAATTACCCTTATTAGTAAATCACAATGTTAGCTGATTACCCTATTAGTAAAGTATCTATGTCAAAAGATAAACTGTTATACTTCTTTCGCATCAACATGGCCCTGATTTTCGTCCTTTTGCAGCCTTTTTCACGTAGTTTATTGACGCTGTAATATCATGTCAGAGCTCTACATCATTCCCACTGGACTTCTTCGTGACTAGCATCATATTCTAGTATTAATCTTCTGTTTCAACTATGCGTTCAAGATGGAAGGACGGCAACTTTAGGCCAAGTTAATGTTAAGGAAATATAAGTAAATTACACTATTAGGCCCATCTTGAGAGTAAATTATCCTTGTTACCAGATTTCCTTGATAGTAACTTAGCCTACTTGGTGATTAATCTTGTTTGAAGCTTTTAATGGTTAACAGTATTTGCTTCACACACACACACACACACACACACACACACACACACACACACACACACACACACACACCGAAGCGCCCTGCATCCCTTTCATAAAATACTGTACCTTGATGAATATGACTAAGGGTAACGCATGATGATTTTTTGGTTACCTGCGAGTTAAGCGAAAATACAGTTGGTATTGGAATCAGAATTTTTTTTTTTTCAGCACAGTTAAGCTCAGTCAAAGCTAATGAAAGCTTGCTTGAGAAATAGGCTGTAACAATAGGTGGCTTGAAGGGACGTTGTTTCTGCTGTTCCTTCGTTGAAGCTGTTGTTGTTGTTGTTGTTCCAGTATCACTTGATTGTGAATATGGAATGCGGCTTAAATTGGCCTTCTCCTGCCGGCCACCATCCTCTTTTGGGGGATGGGGAAGGTACTGAGGGACGTTTGTTTATCGCGGCAGTGGAGTCATCTGGTTTTATCAAAGCCACCGCGTGAAGGCGTTCCTCTCAGCATCTGAAGGGATGTAATCTGGTTTAATATTTTCTTAAGCACTGTTTCGAAAGTGTGTTAAAACCAAGTGAGGTCTTGCTAAACTATAATGCGTTTACTCTTACTTGATGAAGATCTGTAACCTCTATCAGCTCCACTGATGGCCAGGTGTAGAGGGTTGATCTGACTAGTAACTAAGAAGATTCATTCGTACCTCATGGCGCTTCGAATTTCATGCTACCACGATTCAGTACTCAAGTTGTGGCAGTGACCCGGTTCCGTCAGGTGAAGACAAACCGACTATAACTGGCAATACTTAATCAGGTTGGAAAAGTTGGAATCTGGCTTCATCGGACATAAACATGGATTGCACTCTCTTTCAGTCCAACTTGGCCTAGAATTGCCCTCCCTCCATGTGAAATACTAAGCAGTAACTTGGGATTAGCACTAGAATATGATGACAGTCAAGAAGTGCTATGGAAAAGGGTACAGAACCGCAGTATTGCCTCTTTTTGCCACACGAGAAATTAACTGCAAAAGGACTAAAATCTAGGCCAGGTCAATGAGAAAGAGCTATCATGGCCGCGTTACGTACCCAGTGGGTTTAAGAGGTACCTGCCATCTCTCACCTATGACTTCGCCTCTGTTCTGTGGAACCTTAAGACGATTTATTTCAATTTAGGAGAGAGCCCTACTTGCGAAGAGGTTAAGAGAGGCTAAATCTAACCTCCTCAGTTCTAAAAGTCTCTCCAAGGGTAAAAAGGAAGAAACAAAAGAGGAAGAAAGTTGAGAAGGAAAAGAAGAAGAAAATTGTCTGGCAGTAAAGATAGACTGTAAAAGACGTCAACAGTTAAAGTGCATTACGTCATGGAAAATTGCTCTTCACGTCACTCTTACCAGCTTACTTCAGCACTCTTACCAGCTTACTTCAGCACATCGCACGTCAGCACTTTCTGACTCTTTAGGTTGAGAAATAAATTAGCTCTGTGGTGACTAAATAAAAACCTTGAAGAGTCGTAACTACTTTTTTTTTTGAGGGGGGGGTTGATTTTTTTTATATGATGATGTATCTTAGGTCGATCTCAAAGAGATATAAATAATTCAAAATCATCATCGTCAATATTGGGGGTTATATTCTTTTGTATGTTGTACGTATCATAGGTCAGTATTAAAGGGATACAAATAATACATCATCATCATCATCATCATCATCCAGACCTCTTTTCTGACTTAAAAGTGAGGCAGGAAGTGAACTTGGGCTTAGAAGTCCGTTCCCGAGATACAGTACTCCACCTATGATAGACAAAACAGAAGGCTGATTCTCTGCAACCCTCGTTTGTGCCTCTTATGTCATTTATCTGTACTGTGGTGGGCTAGGGATATCACATTCATATCTGGTGCCAAGGAATTACTGAGGGTGATTTGTTGGGGTGTCTGTGGAGGCACACGGAGGAGGAGTATACAGGGTGAAGTCGAACTAATAAAGTGATGGGTGGTTGGCTGTATCAAGGAGCCATACGAGAACAAGGGCATGTGTTCTTGTCGGCTGAGGATGTTATGAATACCACCTTTTCCCCAGTTATTTATCAAGAATATTACACGATCCCTGAACCCCTTCACGCCACGGTCCCTTCACAGACTCACCTAAGTGGAAGTAGTCAATCGGGTGCCCCTGTGACCTAGTTGCCGCGTGGCCTGGTCTTGCCGAGTGACCCGCTGACTCTTTTGACCTAGTTACCGGGTATGTTTCCTAGGATGACCAACTTACCTCATTAAGTTCAAGACCTGGACTGATAGAGACTTCGACTCTTTACCAGAATAAACTTACTGAATAGACTTACCAGGCTCTGACTGAAGAAAACTGACGACTGACTTACCGAGCATGACTGAATAAACTTGTAACTGACTTACTGAGCATGACAGAATAACCTTGCAATTGACTTAATAAGCCTGACTACGACTGACTAACTAACTAATTGATTGACTCCAAAGGACTGACTGATATACTGACTAAAACTGACTGGCTTACTGACTCTCTATCAGACTAACTGCCTCACTAACTGAATAATCCAACTGACTGACTAACGCTGACTTAATGACAAACTGTCTCACTCTCTGCTTGACGTACTTCTAATTCTAACTACCCAATTGACTCTCTAACTGACTGACTGACTGACAGTCTAATAGACTGATTTACCTCTACTGACCAACTGATTTTGACTGGTTGACTCACTACCTAACTAATTAGACAGCTGACTCTACCTGACTTACTCTCTTACATTCATCATCATCATCATCATCATCACCATCATCATCCTGCCTCTTTTTTCCATCCAAAGGTGAGATGAAGAAGGGTCCACAAGACAAGAGCAGAAACACGACAAAGGAAGAACTCATCAACAAACTAAGCAGAGCCAAACATTAGTCTCACTTTTGGTGGTGCCAGAGAAGGCGTAGTAGAGGTGTGTGGCGGAGAAAGGTGCATGACAGACGATGAAGAAAAAGGTGATGATGAAGGTGAGTTTAATGGTCTTCATTTTGGCCAGAGACAGCGGCTGGGGTACGCTGGGGTAGGAATACATCACCGGAAGCACTCTGGTGATCCGCAGGGAGGTGCTGGGTAGGCTGGAGCTCCCAGAAGATAAACTCCTGGATTTCCTCGTCTGTGCCGGCTCTTCTTCCCTGATGCAACACACGAGCCGTGCTGCGATCATGCTCCTCAGAGGCACGTATCCACGACGGTATCGGGAGTAACGCCACACCTTGAGCGTGATGTAGGTGAAGCAGTAAACAGTGATTATCATGGGACAGAGGAACGCTACAGTAACGAAGTACACAACGAAGGCTCGGATGCTCCATTCCCCGGAGAAATCCACCCAACAATTGTAATGATCCGGGGGACGTTGCTGCAGGGAAAACAAAAACGTCTGTGGGAGCGCTAGTATGGCCGAGAGTGTCCAGACAGCTACCGCCATAAGCCGCGACGACCACATTGCCCCACCCAGTCTGAAGTTCATGGCGCGGTACCGGTCCAGGGCCAGACACGTGAGAAGTAGCGGGGACAGGTAGAGTGGCATCACCTGCATGAACTTCACACCTTTACACAGCCAGTTAGGTCCTCGGAAGTGGTCGGTAAGCTCCCAGACCAATTGAGACAGCACACTGAACAGCCCAACCATCAAGTCCGCTGCGCAGATGTGCAACATAAAATAGTAAGTTCTAGACATGGGCCTCAAAAGCAATGACCTGATCAGAGCCACAAGGACGGTCAGGTTTGGCACTAGAATGACGATAAGGAGAGAAGCCAATACCGGCACCTTAACATTGGCCAGCGCTGAGTTTTGTGCCCCACCCCTGTCGCAGTCGCTCATATTCCAGCTGGAGGAAGTGGCGTTGTCGCACTCGGCCCACAGTCCCACCTCCTCGTCCTTGGCTTGTATAACCTCGTCCTCGGCCATCACCTTGCCTTGCCTCACCTCCGATGTCAGTCTGACTGTATGGTCGTCTCACCTGGGCACTAATTATCACGGGCACATTCCACTTCACACCATTTATTTTTCAAAGGACTTCCCACATCCATACTCTGACCGGACTAGCTAGAAAGGATCTAGGGGTCTGTGTGGTCAGTGCATCAGAGTATGATTATGTAACTCGACTGCTCACACGCACATTCCTGTCTCAGCTCTACTTTTGCCCTTCCGTCTTTGCAGTTTTCATCCGTTCATTTCTGTACTCACTAGTTTATTTGCATTCCCATGTGTTCACCTCTTTACCTGCTCATTTTTCTTTTTACCTAATTATGTATAGTCTTTTCTGTCCACTTCTCTTGCTGTTACTTTATTCTTCAGTTTCACCTGTTCAATTCTCACCAGTTTAATTACATTCCCATGTGTTTATTTCTCACCTGTGCGATTCCCTTACCCGATTATGTTTATTCTCACCTGCTCACCTTTATTATCGCCAATTTTTTCCCAGTCTCACCTATTCAGTTCTCACAAGTTAATTTCTAATCTTAACATGCTTCTTTGTAGCCTCTCTTTTTTTCATTTCTCACCTGCTTTTATATATATATTTTTTTTACTACATTATTTCCATTCATGGCTTTCGTCAGTCTTCGCGCACAGGTTAAGGATAAGTTTGGTTAGGTTAGCATAAAATTAGTTAGGTTAGTCTAAATACATTAGGTAAGGTTTGGGTAAATAAGGTTCGGTTATTACGAAAATTTAGGCTTGGTTTGGATAAGTAGGCACTGCAAGGTTTATTTCGCTCATACATGGCGCTCTAAGATGGTGCCCATCTACCTTCGTGCCTCGCAAGACAGTGGCAGGCTGTGAACAAACACCGCTTATTAATGCACTTTTCACCACATTTGAAGAAACGAAAAACACCGAAACTTGAAAACGCAATTCGAGAGTACTTGAAGAACTCCATGAAGGGCTAAAGCAAGGAAAAAATGCAAAATAAGGTGTTCCTATGTCTCCTTAACTGTTGCCAAGAATTATGGGTAGGATGCTGCTGATTAATAACTAAAAATGGTATTAGAAGAAAATAAAAAACAGTTTGCAGTGCCTGAGATTAAAACGCAAAGATGATCTGATGCTGCCACGACGCTTCATAGTTTGGCCTGTGAGTGAAGAACAGTACCTTTCTCCTGTTATGTATTAACGTATATTATTACTGTAGCTTTGACTGAGCGTTCTGTATTCAGTTAAATCACATAGGTAACGTATAAAAGTGGTTTGCACATGTCAGTTTTAGGATCTAGCCTACTATTAACTACTCTTAAAAAAAAAAAAACCTGCGTGTCACCACTAGGGCAGAGACGGGCCCGAGCTTGACTTGACCTACTACTTGGTAAGGTACAGCGCGCGTGTTTTAATAACCAACAGTTCAGTTCCATTATATGTTTGCATTGCATTTTTAGCAAGTTAAAATATTTTTTACATGAATTACTTACATTATTCTATGGTTTCTGGAGGAAGAGAGTTACTTTGTTACAAATAATTAAATGTAAGGTTTGCGAAAGCCATAGCATGCCTCCCCTTAAAAAAAAAAAAAAAAAAGTTGGAACAACCCCTACACCCGCTAACTCTTGCACATCGCCTATCTCCTTGACATCACCTCTAAGATTAGATGAAGTTCCTTCCACAACACTAATCTTAGACTTAAATAAATCTTTCCATTGGTCATCTTGTGTCTGATCTCAACCTTTCACCGGCTGATTCCCTTCGACTCTCCGCCACACTCAGCTACAGCTCTTTCTTACACTCTTACAACTTTGGCTGTCTTTCATCTTCGCTCGTACCTTATCTTTTGCACCAAGATATTCATTGCCAATCTGTCTCACAATCCCTCTTAGGATCTCACAATTTGCCAGCTATCGCCTTAATTCTTCCGGTCTCAACACTAGCCTAAACGAGAATAATGTCTGCCTCTTCACCTCTTGACGCTTTCATAACGTTGCTCATAACCCTATCAAGAAACGATTCAACTATTTTCACAACTTCCTTAGGCCTTCTATGCTTTAATCTTACAACTGTTCATCCACCAAAATCAGTCCTTATAACTAATTTAAATTTTGATATCTTTGGTCGGTCCGTCGTCCTTCTCACAGTCTTTCACCCCGGCCAGTCCTACACGAGAAAAATGCAATCCTCTTGAATTTAGTTTTAATCTCACGCATTAACCCCCATAAATCATTCCTTCTTACAACTTATTTAAGCTTTGGACTATTTGGTCATCCCGCCGTCCTATCCACACTCGGTCTTCCCAGCCACCCGGTCTCCACGTGACTGGCGTGAAAGGAGGTGGCCTGAGCGCGGGAGAGGGGGATGTTCGCTCTCTCGCACCGTGCCAGAGAATGAGGCCAGTTAGGGAGCAGGGATGGAAATTCTTGGACCCGAGGTTCTCGTACAGCGCGGCCAAAATTAGATTATTCTTGCTAAGCTTATCGTACACCCATATATTTTACAAAAATTACGCACAGTTCTGCCATTTAGTACTTAAAAACCATTGTTATAATTTGCCTCCACATAGTGAAAAAATAAAAAGATTAATTACCTTAGCTTAATACCATATGATTTCTCGGCTGATATATGGAAGAATGCTGTCTGACCCTGTGGTTAATTAACGCGAGCTATTTTTGAGTTGAGGATTCAGCAATGGCTGTATCCAGTGAAAACTATAAATTTTCTTATGATGGTATTTTCATTCTTATTGGTCTAGCGTCAGCAAAAGCTGACTATCAGAAGACCTAGCACGTCACTTATGAAGTCACGACCCCGCCTCATGACCTCAGTTTTCTGTTTCTTTAGGGTAAGGTGACCCTAACCAATGAGAAGCTAGCTTTATGCTGGTTTACATCCTACTTCATTCCTATTGGCTCTCTGTCCGGCAAAGCTAGACTGTTCGACAGAGCTTAATCCCCCGACCCCTCTCACGGTCTCACCATCCCTGAGTCCGCCTCTCCTGACCACCAGCATCTCTCTCCTTCCAAGCAAAGGCATATTCCCCCACCCCACCGACCTCTTTCCCTCCCGTGTCCACCTTTCTCTCCTCTAGTCCTCTCCCTCCACCTTACTTCTTTACCTCCTTGGCAGTTAAGCTTATAACGACCCGTCCTCGGGCTCGGGCCCAAGCCCAGGCCACTCAAGCACGGCTCAAACACTTGTATTTCAAAATTAATGTTTTTAATAAAATAAGGAATTATAGTACTTTCATGTTATTATAGTACATCGTACTATTTCATTATAGTACAAATACGATAATTATCGTACAATATCCATCCCTGGTAGGGAGAGAGAGAGGGGGGGGATAGGAAGGGATGACCGACAGCTTGGATAAAAACACTGGGTGGTGGTCGGGGAGGAAGGAAGGAGGGAAAGGGGTGGAGGGGGTGGGAAAGAGGAGGGGGAAAGGGTAGAGGAATGAGAGGAGACTAAATGAAGGGGAAAACGAAAGGTAGTAGGCTGGAGAAGGAAAAGGGAGAAAAACGGTGAGGATAGACGGTGCTGGAGGCGGAAGAAACAGAGGAGAGGAGAGAAAGGGAGAGAGGAAGGGAGGGATGAGGCGGGGGAAGTGATGAAAGGAAGAGAGAGGTAGAGGGGTAAGAAAGGAAAGGGAAGTAATCTAAAGAGAGATAGTGGGAAAGGATAGACGGAAGAGGAAGGAGAGATACAGGAAAGGAGAGATGAGAGAGGACTGGGATGGGAGAGATAGAGAGTAGAGGAGAGAGGAGCAGCGGCGGCAGTGGAGAGAGAGAGAGAGGAGAGGATGAAAGAGAGGATGTTAAAGATGTTATGGATGGGAGTGGAGGAGAGAAGATAGGGGGGAGATGGGAGAGGAATGGAAATGGGAGAGAGGGGAAGGGAGGAAGGGGGATAGGGGAGAGGGCCGGGGGCGTGAGAGCAAGTAGGAAGCAATGAGGGAGGGAGGAGGAGAACGGAAATGATCGGGAGTAGGAGAGAGAGGAGGGGAGGAAGGAGGAAGGGAGAAAGAGAGGAAAGGGAGGGAGAGGGGAGAGAGAGAGAGAGATAGTCTATGTACACAAATTAATACTGACAGCTGATGGTCTTTTCATTCACCGCGAAATGTGAGTAAAAATTCAAAGATGGTGGAGCAAGAAGAGGAGAAGATGGAGGAGGAGGAGGAGAAGGAGGAGGAGGAAGAGGAGGAGGAGGAGGAGGAGGAAGA
>JAGKTI010032996.1:0-11778 GCA_018397915.1 Birgus latro | reverse complement strand
CGAAGAGACAATGGTTGAAGGGAATCAGTAAGAGGAGGAGAGTTAATGAGACGAAAAGCCTTTGACTCCACCCTATTGAGAAGAGCTGCACGTGGGGAGCCTCCCCACACGAGAGTTGTACTCCATACACGGGTGAATAAAACCCGTGTATAAGGTCAACAACTGTGCAGGGGTAAAGAAAGTACGGAATCGGCTTAGCACACCTAATCTCTTGGAAGCAGATTTCACAAGAGATGTAATATGTTCTTTCCAAGACAAATCCTGAGAGAATGAAACCCCAAGCATGTTCAAGGATGATGCAGGACATAACTGTTCATTATTAAACATTAGTGGGTAATCCTGAGGAAGATTTTGTCGGGTTGATAAGTGTAAGAACTGAGTTTTTGATGCATTAAAAATAACAAGATTATTTTTACCCCAATCAGAGATACGAGCCAAGTCAGACATTAGGTGTGCCATAGCCTCATCCCTTTTTTGTTGAAGTAACTGCTGAGATGGACGTTGCAGGAACCGAATGGAAAGGTGAAGGGTGGAATCATCAGCATATGAGTGGATAGGGTTAGATGTACAGCTTAGAAGGTCACTAATGAATAAAAGGAAGAGAGTAGGTGATAGGACAGAACCTTGAGGAACACCACTGTTGATAGGTCTAGGAGAGGAACGATGGCCGTCTACAACAGCGGCTATAGAACGACCAGAAAGGAAGCTAGAGATGAAGGCACAGATAGAAGGATAGAAACCGTATGAGGGCAGTTTTGAAATTAAAGATTTATGCCAGACTCGATCGAAAGCCTTTGAGATGTCAAGTGCAATGACAAAGCTTTTGCCAAAGTCCCAAAAGGAGGATGACCAAGAGTCTGAAAGGTAGGTGAGAAGATCGCCAGTGGAGCGTCCCTGACGGAACCCATACTGACGATCAGAAAGAAGGTTGTGACAGGAAAGGTGCTTTAAAATTTTTCTGTTAAGAATTGACTCGAAAACTTTTGATACGCAGGATGTTAAAGCAATTGGACGATAGTTAGAGGGTTGGGAATGGTACCCCTTCTTTGGGACTGGCTGAATGAGAGCAAACTTCCAGCAAGAAGGAAAGGTACAAGTTGAGAGACAAAGGCGAAAGAGTTTACATAGGCAGGGTGTAAGCACAGAAGCACAGTTTTTGAGGACAACAGGAGGGACTCCTTCAGGACCATATGCCTTTTTAGTATTGAGGCCAGTGATGGCAGAAAACACATCAGCTGAAGAAATTTTAATGTCAGTCAAGAGGAAGTCAGAGGGGGGAAGTGATGGAGGAATAGCACTGGAATCGTCTAAGGTGGAATTGGAGGAGAAAGTCTGAGCAAAGAGATCTGCTTTATCAGTAGAAGAAATAGCTACAGAGCCATCAGAGTAGAAAAGAGGAGGGAAGGATGATGAGGTAAAGTTGTTAGAAAGGTTTTTGGCAAGGTGCCAGAAGGAGCGAGAAGAATTCGAGTTGGAGAGTTGGGAACATTTAGCACGGATGAAATTGTTTTTAGCAGAGCGAAGAACAGATTTAGCACGATTCCAGGCAGAAATATAAAAGGTGTGATTCAGGGGTGGGTTGGCTCCGGTACCTCTTATAGGCCCTCTCCTTGTTGTGGACAGCATTAGAACAAGCGTGATTAAACCAAGGCTTTCTTGCATTAGTCAGAGGATATGAGAAAGGAACGTATGCTTCCATGCCTGAGAGAATAACCTCCGTAACGCGCAAGGCACACTCAGATGGCTCCCGGCCATGGAAGCAATAATCATTCCATGGAAAATCAAAGAAGTACTGCCTGAGGGCCTCCCAATCTGCAGCTCAAAAGTGCCACAGGCGGCGTTTCTTTGGAGGGTCCACAGGCCGTACTGGAGCGATTGGACATGTTAAGGTAATAAGATTGTGATCGGAGGAGCCCAACGGAGAGAAAAGATGAACAGTGTAAGCAGAAGGATTAGTTGTTAGGAAAAGGTCAAGTATGTTGGAACTCTCTCCAAGGCGGTCAGGGATACGGGTAGGGTGCTGTACAAGCTGCTCTAGGTCATTAAGGATAGAAAAAATGTAGGCTTGTTCACCAGGTGGATCAGTTAAAGGAGAGGAGAGCCAAAGGTGGTGGTGAACATTGAAATCTCCTAGAATGGAGATTTCAGAGAAAGGAGAAATGGCTAGAATGTGTTCCATCGTAGAAGTAAGATAGTCAAAGAATTTTTGATAGTCAGTAGAATTAGGAGATAGGTAAACAGCACAGATATATTTAGTCAGAGAATGATAGGAAAGCCAAAGCCAGAGAGCAGAGAATTCAGAAGAATCAAGTTCAGGAACACGAGAGCAAGATAGATTGTTGCGTACGTATACGCAACAGCCACCTTTGGCTTTGAAACGAGAATAGAGAAAGTAGGAGGATACAGAAAAGGGTTTGCTGTCAGTTGCCTCAGACAGCTGAGTCTCAGTGAGAAAGAGAAGGTGAGGTTTAGAGGAGAAGAGGTGGTGCTCAACAGCGTGAAAGTTAGAGGAAAGGCTGCGAATGTTACAGAAATGAAGGAGTGAGTCAGACGGTGGTGGTTCCAGGCAGCTCTTTGAGTCGTCACAGGTGACAGCGGGGCGGATAGTGGGGGCATTTATGGTCCCCCCCCCTGGGGACTCCGAGGCATGATTTTTGTTCGCCATTTTGAGAATTTTGAAAAGGAAGTGTAGTGTGTAGCGTGTATGTAGTTTGGTGTTGACAGTTAGAGAAACTTGTATAGGAGAGCATGTTGGTCTACTCTCTGTGTAACTGAGACACTGAAAAAGTTCTGCAAAGGAGGATGGTCAGGAACAAGTCCTGAGGGCTGATGAAACGGGAGCTCCAGCTCTCCCTGTCATCAGCTTTCCATCCTCCCTGGGAGTACTGCCCTGCTCGACTGGTGCTACAGTCTCCTCACTTTCCTAGCCCTGGGCTCCTATGCTTCTCTGTGAGGCGACATAGGATTAGATGATGGATGAATGGATTACATTAACAAAGAAAAACCAAAAGTAATTAGTTTAAGTGAAAGTTTAAAAAGGACATGAAAGTAGAATTGGTGGGTTGGAGTTGATATGATATATGGAGATGAGATGAGTGTTAGTGAAGTAAGAGCTGGGGAAATAGTTTTTATAATGACAAAAAAATGGATGGAAGAAGGAACCAATGGCCAGGAGCCCACATATTGTTCCCTCCAAGAAAAAACAAAAACAAGATAACAGCCAAATATCAGAAATAAAAATGTAGAAGCTGTAACAATAGAAATAATCAATGAGAAAGGTAATAAGATAGATATATGAGTGATTTATATGCCACCTTGAATAAGAACATGGAATGATGAAAAATATGAAGTAATGAGTAAAGATATGTTAATATACCTGGAAAAACTGTGTCAAAGAAGAAACAGATTGGTATTAGATACAGATTTTAGTTGTTGTAAAGATGTTAAATGAGAGGAAAATGATGCAGGTAATAATACCAAATGTAGTACACGGGGCTACAAATTACATGAACTGGCAACTGAGAACCTACTGATCCAAAATATTAGAGTACAAGAACAAGAGCTGACAATGAACCATCGAGGTCAGATCTTGTTTTCACAAAAGACCCAAATGACATCCAAAATATAAATTACTGCTGTCTCCTAGGTAAGAGTGATTATTAGTTGAACTTGAGGTTATAAACTCGGAAGAAGATGAAATAAAAAAGCTGAGAAAATGGGCATTATTATAGCAAAGCTGATTTTAATGCTTTGAGAAATTATTTCAGAGAATATGATAGGAGAGAATTTAATGAAGCAAAGGATGTGGAAAATAAACAGAGTACTGTACTTTCAGTTTAAGGAAGCATACATTGAGGGTGTTAGTAAATATGTTCCCAAATATGGAGCTAAATTCAAGAAGGGAAAGGAATTGTTTAATAAGAGATGTAGAGTAGCAATGGAAAGAGGCAAAGCTTGGAATATGGCATAAGCAGCTAAATATGAAAAAAATATATAGTAGATATGTGTGGAAGTGATCCACAATTGTTTTATAAGAATACAAACAGTACAGTGAAAATTAAAGACAGAACTGTAAGACTAAAAGATGGTATAATAAGGAATATGATATATGAGATTATGAATGAGAATTTCCTGACAGTACAGTACAATATTTGTAAAGGAAGAGTATTTTCAGGGATTGAAAATAAAGAATGTGAATGTGGTACATAAATGGTTAAATTTAAACCTGATGAACTCTTGGAGTTGATGAAAATATGTTTTATGCAATGTTCCCTTTTTGATAAGGGCTAAGGCGTTGCCCCTGGGTAGAAGACTTTGGTTTTGGAACTTGAAGCACTTTATGACCGGATGCCCCTTCCTGATGTCTATCAATGACCCTTGGGTGGACTCGAACCTCCGACCCTTCAGTCAAGGCATTCTAACCCACTGAGTCATGGCTGCTACAACCAGTTAGGTGACAGGAGAGTGCTACCTCTCCCTGCAGGACAGCTTACCCAGATGCGGCACGAACGCATGACTCTTTGGTCCCGAGTCAGGCACTCTCACTGAGTTGCCATAGGTAATCAAAAAATGTGCTGGAGTTAGTTAAACCAATACATGAGATAATAATATGTTCTCTAATGGAGGGAGTTTTGCCAAGGGATTAGAAGAAAGCAAATATACTATTGTACCAATAAACAGTGTAAGAGGTGCAGCAAGTAAGACCCATTAAACTATAGGTCAATGTCTCTTCTATGTACTGTTTGTCACTGTGTGAAAAAATCGTAACGAAGATGTAATGGGGCCTATAAATGCCCACACTGCCCCTAAGCAAAGTGGGAATCCTCTGTTTGGCTCAGTGGTAACGTGTATGCATGTGGAGCGTGTGGGCCCGGCATCGAATCTCAGCCAGACTAGTGATTAATATGTTAAGTTTCATTTCAGTTATTACATTGGTGGCAGCGGTGGGGTGTAGGGTAAGGCTTGGTTGGCAATTTGATGTGGTTCCTTGGTTAGCTGGCAGCGTCCTTGTTCTTACATCCCAGGGATGAGCTGTTCAGTGTGGTCCGCAGCATCCCCAGTGGTGGCCTCCAATGCTACGCTACCATCCGTGTTTGAAACTCACCCAATTAATCACCAAGGGGAGAAAAGAGGGATGTAATGGGGTCTATAAATGCCCGTGTTGCCCATAGGAAAGTGGGAATCCTCTGTTTGGCTCAGTGGTAACATGCACGCATTTGGAGCATGTGGGCCAGGGATTGGATCTCGGCCAGACTAGTGACTAATTTGTTAAGTTTTATTTCAGTTATTACAAAGAGATGGGGTGCTCATTTAGAGGAAAATACGATTATATCTAGGCAATTTGGTTTCAGAGAAGGTATTTCATGTGTAGTACCTCCCATCTGGTCAATATTCAGTGCTATGCCGAATACTGCGTTATTATCCATCGCAACCCTCCATCCTAAAAAACTATCCCATGAGTGAAAGATGAAAATTAAGCATAAAATACAATAAAGTGATGATAAAATACAGTAATACAGAGCCGGATGGCTACCGTTTAAAAGTTGGTTGATACACCTCGATGCCAGATATTGCATAGAACTGCCGGTTACGTACCGTTTAAGCACCGGATATTGCTTTAATAGAGCCGAGCCAGCAGCACCGGATATTGAAATGGGCTGGATATTGCAACAACGGATAATTGAGAGTACTGTATAGGAAAGAGATGGGTGGGTGGATTGTTTTTATTTGGTTTTCAGGAAGGCATCTGACAGAATACATGAGAGACTGATTTGGAAATTAAAAAATAATGGTGGCACAGATGGTGAATTATTGATATGGATGAGGAGTTACCTCACCAACAGACAGATAAGAACTATAATTAGAGACAAGTTTTCAGCATGGAAGTAACAAGTGGAGTGACTCAAGGAGCAGTTTTGGTCCCCATTATGTTCCTGATACATGCAAATGACATGCCCAATAAAGTTCGAACATACAGTATATAAATATGTTTGCAGATGATGCAAAAATCATTAAAAAAAAAAATAATGTAGATGAAAATAGTTGTAGAGAGTTGCAGGAAGATTTACATCAACTACATAAATGGAGTCAGTTATGGAAGATTGATTTTAATATTAGTAAGTGTAATGTAACTGAGATGGGCATCAGTATGAGAGGACTAAACTGGGATTACAAAATGGGAAATTGTATCAACAAAGCTACTCAGGAGAAAGAGTTGGGTGTCACAACACACCAGGGAGAAGCATACAGAGGAGGATATAGTATAAGAGCGTAGAAATGCTAGATAAACTGATAATAATGCTAAGACCAAGACTGGAATATACTGCTGTGGTGTGGTCTCCCCACTTGAAGAAACATAAATAAATTAGAGGGGGTGCAAAGAGTGGCTAGAAAACCAAGCTTAAGGTATTTACAGTAAGAAATGAGAGATTGAAAATGTTGAAATTTACTACTTTATAGGAACGAAGAAAAAAGAGGAGATATAAATGTAGGCACGGTACAGAGAACACTGATGGGGAAGATTAAATCATAAAGGATGAAGGTTGAACAAGAAGACATAATTTCAAATTGGAGACCATCTTGCTCGGGTGATGTAAGAGAATATAGCTTTCCAAATAGATGTACAACAAAATGAAATAATTTGGAGTGGTTAGTGCAAAGAATATCCATGCTTTCAAAGCAAAGTTGGATAATTACATCACTAGAGGTGGGAGAGTATGAGCTTAGCTCAAATCCTGTAGAACTAGAAAAGGCATGCATGCATACACACACACACACACACACAATTTGATTGGATCAAGATCTAGCAGCAGTAAGGTGTTCTACACAAGAAACCAAATCAGAAGCTGCAAAGGCTGTTGTTGGTGTTGTTTAAACTATTGTTGATGGTATTAAAAAAAAAAGTATATCACCAAAGGGTTAATGAGTCACCAAAGGGTTAATGAGTCAGCAAAGGTTTTAAGTACAAACTGTACCTTTAACTAGCATTAGCATAGTAAGTAAAGAAAATGGCAGGTAATCAAAGGTGTTCTGTATAAAATGTAGCTTTATTGATGAGTTCTAAACTACAGACATTACAGGCGGGATAGCTATGTACAGTCCTTAAGGTCAACACTCCCCGGCCGCAGCGGGTTGTCACTTAACACACAAAAATACACTGACTTATAAATGCAGTTCGTTACTTCACAGGGCACCTGCGTCTTGGAGATTCACGAGCGTATCCAGCTGAGTGAGATACTGTCAGGGAGGTGAATGGAAGGGAGGTGGGGGTAAGGGAAATTATTTAATGGAGAGAAGATGACTGCAAATTTACAGGACAGCAAGGAAAAGGCAGGTGCAAGAGTAAGGCAGAGAGAGGGGTGGGGTGAATGAGGTGAAAGCAGGAAGAAGAAAAACTGTGTGGAAGGATGACGAAGGAAAAACCAAAGGTGAGGAAGGAAAATGTGGGACAAAGGGACAATGGCAAAGCCAGAATTTTGTTGGGGGGGGGGAAGGGCTGAGAAACAGATGCATGGAATGCATTGTTATGTAGTTTAATAAATAATGAATCGTTTTAAATAGCAGAGGAAACAACCCATGCATCTATCATTAATAGCTGAAAAAGGCAATAAAAACATGCATACATAACTACATATATTGTTGTTGAGGAGCAAACCCAGTCTGCCTGGCCAAGCACATCAATTAAGTGCTGGCAAGCAGCTGCCCCTGCAAGGCCGTCCCATGCAGTGAACATGTGTAAATTCTTTTATTCATTTGAGTGGCTATGTATTATGAAAGGGAGGTTCTGGCCCTGGGCCTGGGCCTCATGGGCCCCCCACTCTGGCTGCACCCATAAGTAAGGATGTGGAAACCAAGGAACAAAGGCAGAGAAGAAATGCAAAATGCAAAAAAGGGAGAAGGAATGAAAAGCTATAGCAGGAAGAGATGGTGGAGGATGGTGGAAAGAAAAAAAAAAGGGTAAAATGTGAGAAGGCCGAAGTAATTGAGGTTTAGCCTCTTCATCTCAGTGACATTTTTTAAAATTCTGGCTACCGCTAAACAATTATCTTCAGCATATGCAGGATGACCTCCGCTGTAGGGAGTTTAATGAGGAATACGTTAAAGAAGGCACTAAGAATAAAGATGGGACAGGTGAGAAATGAGAGATAAAAGATCCAAGAAGAGCCAGTTCACATTAAATGTTTCAAAATATCACAACTATGAACTTTATTTGGAATCTTGTAATTTATTGTGGACTTAACTGCAAAAAATGAATAAATAAAACAAAAATAATAATATACAAGGATCTGCAATACTGAGAAGGGAAGTAAAATGGGAAGGTCTAATGAATATAGTTGCTCCTCACTTAGACTTGACGATAATATCGTGCACAAGTGAAATGCAACTTGACATGAAACAACTTTGAGACATGCATTCCATTCATGATTAAGGGGTTAAAATCAACTGAAACAAACTCATTGTTAAGACTCTTAACACACAACAGATAAATGGGGAGAACAGATGTATAAGAAGACAGTTAACAGTAGGTGAAGAGGATCACCTGGAGTCATCCAGTGATTTGTGAATGTTTTAAAGAATACTTATTTTTTTCTTTTTACCGATCACTGTGATGGTGTGTTATATATTTTTGGTCTGTTATCACCAGACAATTTTATTCAAATTAAGTATGCACTTAAATGGGAAAGGAAAAGAAACAGCCTCACTTACTGCTTCAGTACATGAATTTTTTCTTCAAATGAACTAAATCGTCTGGTAATAAGGTGAAAGTAGGAAAAGAATCATTGTCTTGAAAAGGTTCACAGAAAATCTGAGCAATCAAGCAAATCACAACACATGAAACTGATGGTGGCCTAAATTTCACCTCGTGTATGAAATTTTAAGAGTGACAGAGAAAAAAAAAATGCTCGTGATTCCAGCCAAAGACATTTAAAAGGGTTTCATTATCTCTTTACTGGCTAAAAACAAAAATCAAAGACATCAAGAATGACATTTTACTTAGGGACAGAGAAAATGACAATTCATGCACGTGGAAATAGAAGGAAAAAGAAACATGTAAAACTGTAAATGAAAATAAGATTATGCATAGCGGCTGGGTGTACGCTCTAGAAAGACGCAGTGTTCTACCAAGGGTTTAGCTCTTAAGCAGATTCTCCTTGGCGGTGCTCCTTCCCTACAGCCTATAGGAACGATCAAAAATGTACACAAACTAACCATTTCAGGGAACTCTTGTGACGCGAGGATAAGATGGTCCAACTTGAGATTATAACACCGAGGCTTTTCACTCTCCATTTTTGCTTGACAGAAATCCTTGCAACTACGAGAACCATAGTTGGGATTTGACAGTCCAAACTGAGCTTTAAGCCATTTCTCTCTCCCTCACTCGGTTTAACTCCTACCACTACTATACTATGAGGATCATCATTTGTCTAGCTCTCCTTAACAAAAATTGGTAAGATTGCCAACTCAATGGCCATGGGCACTTGCAGTATCTGTGATGCTGTCTTGTATCAGTCGAGGAAGAAATAATTATTAGGTAAGCTTCCTAATATGGTGGCACCTGGAGCATCGAGCTTGCCTGCGAACTGGAATAAAATATGCATGGGAAGTCTGAGCTTTGGCTTCTTATGAAGAAATTCCACTTTCTGTGGCACCTGAACTTGGAACTCAAGTGGCACCTGGAAGATGAAACTCATCTGCCATCTCAGTTATTAATCTATCTATCTATCTATTGCCAGACACTTATGTGGCACCTAGATTACTATACTTGAGTGGCACCTAAATTATCAGATGAGTGGTACTTAGTCAACTACATAAGTGTAGTTCCAAGACTAAAAGAATTGGGTGGTACAGTAACAAGGATATCTGCCTTGATTGGAACCTGGATTATCAAACTCATGTAGCATCCTGAGCTTCAGACTTCACTTGGCTTCCAGAACAAAAGGCTCAACAGGCAACCAAAACATAGACCTTGAGTGGCGACGGGAGCTGCCTCAAGCCTCCGCTTTCATGTGGGGAGGCTCGGGAGGGCGAGGAATTGAGCACAGGACCTGAGGGGGCACTGAGAGGGATTAAATGCTGGAGGGAGTGTGAGGGGGCTGGGGACTGGTGAAAACTGAGTGATGATTGAGCACAGGACTTGAGGGGGTAATGAAGGAGTGTAAGGGGATGAGGGATTGATGGAAGGTGAGTGTGGATTGAGCATAGGACTTGAGGGGGCACTGGGAGGGAATAAAATACTGGATGGGGATGTCAGTGGTGTGGGGGCTTGTTAAAAGACAAAAAATAAAAAAAGTCAGGACTTAATACAGGAACTGGGAAAAAAAAAAAAAAACAGATGGGGATGTAAAGTGACTGATGAGTTCCTGATAGGAACAAGGCAGAGAATCTTGGGGAGGTGGAAGGGCTACTGATCAGAAAATTCTGCAAAGAGTGCAAAGGCATGTAAAGGGGCCTTGGAACTGGGTGGGATTCAACAAGGAACATTTCGACAAAGTTCCAGCTGAGAAGAACTGATTAAGAGATCAGGGCGGGTGAAATAAGGTGGAAAGAGCTGGGGGGAGGGGGAAGTGAGCAGAAGCAGGGTTGTTTGGGAGGTATGAGATGCAATGAGGCCAGGATGTAAAGACATAAATCTCTAAATTAACAGGATTTCATAATAATATGAAAGAAAATCATATGCATAATCTGCATGGCTCTGACAGGGGACTGAGCAGGAGGATGATCATAAGAGGGGAGTTGTACTCTCTGGAACGTGATTTCCACACTTGTGAGCAAGATTGAAAACTCACATAAAAGGCGAATGTACACACATCCACTCGTATCATACCCTTACACAAGGAAACAGTTTCACATCAACATACACAATCATCAGATAAAACGGCTTAATCAATATATCAACTGCCAAACGTCACATTCCAGTATCTCATTCAGAGTGGCCTTGACAAAATTTAATGACCTCCACTCAAACTTATCTTGCCTCAGCCTAAGCCTCCTCACACCACAATAATATATATTTTTTTTCCCCACATCTTGTTTTCCATTCCTGTCATACTTTTGACTGCCATTTTGCCAACACATATATCCACACACAACCTCACTTGTTTCCACTTATGTTTCCAATCCCATTTTTTTCCTAATTACCACTCTCATCCAAACACAACTTTTCACCTCTTGTTTTAAAGCCATATTTAAATTTTTTCAACCAATCTCACTGACACACAAGCTCATACAGAATCTCACTTGTTTGCAGTCTTCTAATCCCGTTTCGCTCTCACTCACACGTAACTACACAAGCTTTCAGTTCTTATGCTTTCCATTCCCATTTTACTCATCTACCATTCTCTTTCCAATACCTCCAAACCACACCCACACAAACCTGCTCTTCTTTTCTCCATCTAGCCTATGTCTTACGGTCCCACTGCACTCTTGCATCTTACTCTATTTTCGATATGCTACACTCAATATACAACTTCTGCACAGGAAAATCCTACACATTCTAAAACAGAGCCATTCATCAGTGGTGTGTATGTCATAAAATGGGGTGTGTTGTGTTGTGCTAAAACAGACTGTTAAAATTTTGTGAAATATGCAACTTAAAGACACACCAAACGTATAAAAGGTGTTGGTTGTTCAAACTGTAAATGGCTGTTGATAAGTCTTTATAATGACCAACAGAACAATCTGATACACCTAAAGGGCAAACTGATATATGTACCAAATTGGAATAACACACACACACACACACACACACACACACACACACACACACACACACAGCCG
>JAGKTI010032995.1:0-11200 GCA_018397915.1 Birgus latro | reverse complement strand
TATATCTCAAATTTACTGAGGATCCGATTATGATTTAATTACCGAAAAGCACTAAAAAGGCTACTTGTGATTTAACATTAATACAAATGAGTCTTAATTACAAGAAACTCTAATGTTACTTTATCACAGTATTAGTTGCCTTTATTCACTGTAGACTTTAGATACAAATCAGACCTATTAAAGGACAGATGAGATTAAAGGAACCCTGGTGTTACTTATTAAGAACCTTATACAGTAAGAAATGAGACTTATGACAAGCAATTTCTGTGAGCTGTACTGCATTAATTACTGATATGTATTAACCAAGTAATTCTGAAGTTACTATTCCTCTATTAACTTATTTACTGTTATTTTGTTTACTTCCTGGTATTATCATATATTATCATTACTAATTTCTTTATATAGTAACCAAGGAGACTCATCACAAGGAATTTCTTTCTTTTATCCTTCCATCAATTATTTTTTCTTAATTATTTACAAGACTCACCACAAGGAATTTCCATCACTTATCCTTCTTCCATTTATTCCTATTTTATTTTGTTACTATGGAGTTTATATAGTAACCAAGGAGACTCATCACAAGTAATGTCCATCTGTTATCCTTGTTGCATAACTGATTGGTAGTCTGGGGTCAGGCTGTCCCTAACATTAACCACTTTAAGCACAGCAGTGATTTTATATGTACTCTTGCTGCCTTCACACAAATTTACTCACATCAGAGTCTTTATCAGATTAGACAAGTTAGTTTTGTTAAAGATATACTGGAAAACCGAGTCAAAATCTGTTTCCGCCTTTTGAACTGAAACTCTAGAGTGATTTAAGTAACAGTGAAGGTTTAAGTTATCAAAAACTGTGACTGAGCAAAGAGACTACATGCCGTATCGGACAATTTAGGGCCATACATGATATACTGAAAAATTACGTTAAAATCTGTACAGGTTATGCACATAGAAGCTACAGTGAAAAATTGTTAAAATGTGTTGGTGCTTTTCAAACTGAGACTTTCAATTCAAACTAAACACTTATAACAGCTTCATATCATCATCATGCCTGCACACACTGGCCCTGGTTACCTAATGGCAGCTCTCCACACTGCTCAATTTCTAGCAGCCTGGTTTCCTGTCGCTGGGTGGTAACCATACAACCAACCCATCTGTGTTTCCTGTGTCAGCAAGTGGGTTGGTGGAGGGTTAATTCCCCTCCCTGTAAAACAACTAACTCAAAAACAAACAGCCCTTAGGGGGCATCTGGCTATAGACAGATAATCCCTCTAATCAATTTCATCCTGCTGCTCAGTCTCTAGCAGCCTCTCTAATCAGTCCCTTTTCCCTGAGGTCACATCTTTTTCAGTCAGCCTCTTGCAATCCTACCCTTTATACTACCACCTTGATGAGTTAATTTAATGGAAGGCAGCAAGAGTAATAAAATATCACTGGAATAAAGTGGTTAATACAGAGTGGCACAAGAGTCACTTTACACTGAATACTATACCAACTCTTACTAATAAAGCAGCAGTACATATAACACTGAATCAGCACACACAATAAATACAGTGAAGGGCTGGTATTTAGTAAGCCTGTAACCATATAAGCATCACACACTTTTTATTACTTTTATTTTTACTATGGACATGTAATCATATAATTAAACTGAAGGTCTTTAGATTTTTTTTTTTAATCACAATGCAGCTTCCCTTGTAAAAAAAAAAAAAAAAAAAAAAAAAAAAAAAAAAAAAAAAAAAAAAAGGAAAATCTTTTTAAAGGGAGGGGGTAAAGGTGGACAAAGCTCATAATCATACTTCATATATTTATTTCCCCTTAATAAATTACAATAATAATAATGTAACGATGTCATAAGCAAAGGGGGATACACACTGAGGAGGACAGTATCAGAGTTCGCTCATTTTTTCGCTCATTTTTGAAGGCCCCAACATGCTTGCATGTGTCGGCCTCGGTCACCTAATGGCGGCTCTCCACGCTGCTCGATCTCTGGCAGCCTCCCTATTCAGTCCCTTAACCCCCAAGTCACACTTAATGACCTCATCCCATGTCTTTCTCGGTCTACCCCTCCCAACCCCTCCCCCAATATTAACACCTCTCACCCTCTGTACCCAATCATCCTCCCCCATCCCCTCCACATGCCCAAACCACCCCAGCCCGCCTCTCCCCATCACAACACCAACACACTCCAGTCCCATCATACCTCTCAACTCTTTTATCGTAAGCCCGGCCCCCCCATTTAAAATATTATGAGGGAGTGAGAGTATCAGTTGAATATTTCATTTGGGAGTCGGTGGAAAAGACTGGGAGGCAAAGGAAAAAAACAGGGCGCAGACTGAAAAGATTGGGAGTTGATTGAAAAAATAGGGAGTTGCTTGCAAAAATAGGGAGGCAACTGAAAAGATAGGGAGCTGATTGCAAAGACTGGAAGCTGACTGAAAAAATAGGAAGTTGCTTGAACAAATAGGGAGGCAACTGAAAAGACAGGGAGCTGATTGAAAAGATAGGGAGCTGATTGCAAAGATAGGGAGCTGATTAAAAAGACAGGGAGCTGATTGAAAAGATTGAGAATTGATTGAAAAAATAGGGAGTTGCTTGCAAAAATAGGGAGGCAACTGAAAAGACAGGGAGCTGATTGCAAAGATATGGGAGTGTGATGGGAGGTGGGTGCGTATATTTTGGGTACGGTACAAGGTGGGGGTGTACACCTTAGCTACTTCACTGTTTATTGTGTGTGTTGGTAGGTGCTAAATGTTACACTACATCAGTTATTACATCCACATACAGTACACCAACTGAGTTTATCAGCACCAGTGTCAGCAGCACTTCATGTATAAACTATCCATGTGTAACTATATCAATGTAAGTGTTCGTATCCAGCAGTCTTGGGTGTGTCAGCTTTGGTCACCTAATGGCAGCTCTCCATGCTGCTTGATCTCTGACAGCCTCCCTATTTGAGAACTATTCTGTGCACAGCATGACCCTGCAAGGGCAGTAGCTTGTCTGTGGCTGATGGGTCTGATCAATCAAACAGACTAGGGTAGTATAACAAAATACTAATCGGATATAACTGCTGCCAACCTCTTCCTTCCCCCTTCTCATTCTGTGTCTATCCTCCTCCCTTCTTATGGCTCTCTTATCTTCCTGTCACTTTTCACAGTACTACTCTTCTTTCCACTTCAGGTGGCTCTACACTGAGTGGCAAGCCAATGGTTACCTATAACTCAGGAAATTATTTACAATGCTCAGTGGTAACCATATAACCAAATATTGGGGTGACGTGAAGTCCACTATGGTGTCCCTGTTAAGTGAGATGCAATGTGGCTTCCATCAAGGCACCAGATCTCAACACTATTCTGCCTCACTGTGGTAAAGTGCTGTCAGTTGCAAGGGAATACTGAATCAATGAACTGGACTGCTTGCCTGTGGTTGACCAAAGACAACAGCAATAACACCTACAAAGGGTTCTAGTACAGTCAATATTTAGGGTTGTACTAAGGTCTGAACTCTCCTGGTGTCATAATAAACACAGGTACTGTAATGTAGGTTTGTATAACTCACTATCCCTGCTGTGTGTAAAGTGACTTATGGCCACACTGTGTTGGCATAATACCAGGGCTGGCCTATAAAATTACACAGTTTAACTGGGTGGAAAATGGCCATGCCCCTCACTAGCCCTGAAAACATGCCTAAAGAAATGTGTGTGAAATAAGCTTACTAAGAGGTCTGAAGGAAGGAGGTGGAGTGTTTTGGAGAAGGTGGAGAGTCTTGAAGGAGGCAGAGGAGCTTGAAGGAGCTTTGGAGAAATCTAGAGCACCCTGGAGGCAAGTATGGAGGGAACTTGAATCCTGCAGGAGTCTGCAGAGTCTAAAAGTGGTCCTGGCAGTTTCTGTGGCAGGACATAACACAATCTGTAAATATCACGACTGTGGGCAAGAAATAAAGAAAAAAAAAATAAACTCTATCAATCATTAGCCACTCACTTGATGTACTGATACCTACTTCTTCCTTCACCTATTTTTGTCTGCCTGTCCTTCTCTCTTCCTATTTCTCCCATCTTTCTTGTCACTTTTTAATACTCTTCTTTCCTTTTCAGGTGGCTTTACACTGAGTGACAAGCCTAATGGTTTCCTGTAAGCCAGGAAAGCATTTACAACACTGGGTGGTAACCATATAATCAAACAACAGGGTGATGTGGAGTCTACTATGATGCCCCAGTTAACTGGATGGAGGAATGCAAATGTAGCATCCACCCAAGAACCAAACCTCCACATTTTTCCCCACATCCATCCAAAAATCCATATCTATCACCCAACCTTTTCTGCCAACTGACTTATAAATACATAAATACCTAATATAAAATTCATCCTCTTTTTTTCTATCTATCTATTGCCAGACACCTTAATCCCACAAGGGGTGGCCACCAACAAATCGCCTCCACGTCACCCTGTCTCCCCCCTTTCGCTTTCTTTCCTATCTATAAATTTGTGTGAGTGGTGGAGAAGATGCCTTCAAGTGGTGGCACTGGTATGACAAGGGGTGGAGCTGCCTGGTTATACAATGTCCCTCACTGCCCCCCCTATCCCCCATAAGAAGGATGGTGGACTATGGAAGCTTTGCCCTGCAGTTCAGAATTTAAATTTCAAAGGAGCCTGGGCCTACTAAATCTATCCACCCATCTATTATATTCTACATCTATCCATCTATCTATCAAAAATGCATGGGGTTGCAACTATCTCTTCTACTAATATATATCATGCAATTGAAAAATCACTAACCAGCCTAAAACAAAATTTGAAAAATGACTTCTTACCTTTGAGGAAGAGAAATGAGGAGGGGAAGGGGAAAAGGGAGGAGGAAGCGTAAGGACAGAATGAAGGAAGCCGAGGAGTCTTGAATCTGGGATGAGCCTTGATTCTTCTGAGCCACAAACACAATCCTGTCAAAGAAAAAGGAAGGTTAGAGGAACCAGTTTTAGCAGCTCCTAATTTATCATCATCAACATCTCTTTTCCCCTGTATACCTGTCATCATCATCATCATCATCCACACCTATTTTCCCAAACCCTGGCTATTTTCAGATCCTACAGACACCATCCAGGGGAAAGAAAAAGGAAATTTTAGCTTTTTAAAATAATAATAATAATAATAATAATAATAATAATAATAATTGCCTCATGTCAGCACTTGTACCAATGAGGCTATTTTTAAACCACACTTGTACAATTCCCTCAACACCCAGCCTATCCCTTGAAAGAAGATGGTGGGGTGCAGGAGAAGGGCAAACATTTTCTACCTGCAGTCCACTGGGTCCACATGAACCTTGGCCTGACACCACCACCACCACCAAGTTTAAAAATTCCTCTCCTCCTCTAAAATAAATTCCAGTCCCAAAATTCTCCTATAAACTGAACTACATCCATCTGATAAAAAATACCTAAATAAAAATCATAAAAATAAATCAATAATAAATACTGATGTAGTCAGTTTCCTGCAGCTATATGATCCCAGGGCCACCACCACCACAAGGGTACATCAACTGCCAACACCTTTCTGGCATTACAGGACTGACAGAAAAGTTAATACTGTACATGCAAGTGAAAATAACAATGACAGAGACCTCAGAGAATTATAGTTATCATTACTTGAATCATTTCATTCATTGCATCATGTATCATCTAATCTATATGTTAATAATGGTGTGCATTAGGCTGATGAAACAGGAAGAAGATCCATGAAGGAAAATTATCAACAGTGCCAAGTGACATATCTCACACAACTATATATAAATAAATGGATAAACTGAATAAACAGCATGTTTCAGACTATACATGGAAACAATATAAAACAGACTTTGCACCCTCCACTCAATGTCATGTTGCCTTTAGCTGCCTCTACACTAAGTGATACGCCAAGCAGCATCATAGGTCACTGGATGATAACCATACAACCAAATATTGGGGTGATGTGATGCCTAATATGGTGACCTTGTTAACTGGGTGGACACACACAAATGTGGTGCTCCTCCAGGAACCAAACCTCCACATTCCTTCCCTGCACCTTGCTATGGCATGGTGCTGTCCACAAGGACACACTGGTTCATTGCATGGCATGGCCATACAGGGACAGATGCTGCTGCAGTTGATGGATCTGCTCAGCCAGACACACTCTACTACTGTATATCCAGATGGAGCAGCTTAGCCCATTACACCACTATGTGTTAATGGATAGTTACCACACATCAAGTTTCCTGAGTTACAATAAACCATCTGGCCCATCACTCAAGTGTACAGCACCTCAAGGTTACACATGTTTAAGATAATTAGGAATGAAAAATATACATATATGTGTGTACAATGGAGACAATAATTTCAAACATCTAAATGAGAAGTTCCCACACCAGACTTTTCCTGGCCATTGCCAAGTTTTGCCTGAAAATCTCTGATGATCCTCCCCTTCTTACTCCTACAGGGAAGAAACAGCCCCCACAACCCCCGAGTCACCTCACATAACTGTACAGTTTATTGGTTTCCAGTTGGTGGCAAGAAATTTAGCAGTATTTTTTATTTTTTAAAAACAAGTTTTGAGAACATTTCAGAGACCCTGAACTTTTATGTACCATGATAATTCTCGGAAGGTTAAAATTCTGACCCTATTAATACAACCACTAATTAAAAAACAAAAATTGGGCAAATTTGGGCTGTCTGGACATTGCTACTCCTCACCCTGCCTTAGGCTGGGAAAGGACGGCCGGATGATGATGATGAAAAGCCAAAAAGTATCTACCCATAAAATACATCAATACTATAACCATCCACTCATCAAATAGGCTGGTCTGACCATTTAACTAGGCAGTGTGCTGATAGCTATGGTTTCCTGCCTCCCTTTTACCATTTCTGAATCCTAGGCACATTTAACAAAGCAAATAATGTTATGGGTGTGATCTCAGGAATATGGGACTGAACAGGGAGGCTGCCAGACATGAAGCAGTGTGGAGAGATGCCATTAAATAACCAAGGCCAATGTATGCAAACAGGTTGGAGTTTTTACAAATGATACAGTACTGACAATACAGGAAGGCTGCCAGAGACTGAGCAGCATGGAAAGCCAAATAACCACGGCCAATATATGCAAGCACGTTGGGGTCTTTATAAACGATACCATCTGACAAACAATACATTAACAATACTGACAATCTAGGGAAGCTGCCAGGGATCAAGCAGTGTGGAGAGCTGCTGTTAGATGATCAAGGCCAATGTATGCAAGCACGCTGGGTGGTAACCATATAACCAAACCATACGTGCTCCCTACGTGTCAACAAGTGGGTTGGTGGAGGGTTAGTGCCCTTCCCCGTAAAACAAATAACTCAAAGTCAAATGGCCACCCCTTACGGGATTATGGCGTCTGTCAACTGATAGATAGATAGGCTGAAGCCTTTATAAATGATATGATTAACAATACTGACAATCTAGGGAGGCTGCCAGAGATCAAGCAGTGTGGAAAGCCGCTATGAGGTGATCAAGGCCAATGTACAGAAGCAGGTTGGAGCCTTTATATATGATACGAACAACAGAATCATGCAAAGTACAGGTATATAAAAACAGTTTTGAATCCTCTATACGAGACACCAGCTTACCAGTGTTGATATCCTCAGAACCTGGTGAGTCCAAGGCAGAACTGCAGAACTAGACATCTCAAGGAAGAATGATGCAAGTCTTGAGGGAGGGATGAGTCTTGGAGGAGGTGGAGGACATCTTGAAAGGATTCTGTGTCTTCTGAGTACCTTGACTGAGGTACAAAGCAATCTTGGTAGGTGTGATGGCTGGCTCTTGGTTCGGACACTAAAAATAAACATATAAATAAAAACATTAACTACAAATAATAACTTGGGTCAAAATCAAGTCTCTAATCACAAAAAAATAAAATAAAATAAAATAAATAAATAAATAATAATAATAATAAAATAAAATAAATAATAATAATGCATCCAATCCTTTACTATCCCATCAGAAGCATAGGAATCCTTGGCCAATTTTCTTGTGGCTATGGAAGCTCCCTAACACCTTCTCCTAAGTGATTTATTTGGCTTACAACACCTTACTGTCCTCTTCTGTGTCATATAAATCCCTCCAATACAGGATTGCCATACTCTGCATAAATAACCTACAAAGGGATATTAACTTGCAACTACAAAAAATAAATCACAAAGGAAGAGGTGTTTGGGAGCTTCCTTCATGGTGTCCTTCCTTCTATACTTCCCATTCCTCTCCAGATGAGAGAGAATATCCTTCCTTTACACACCGGTACTCTTTTGCTGTGTCCTCTCTGTCTCCCTTTCTTTGTCTCTCTCTGTTCACCAGGTACACAGTTACATCACACCTGCTATCTCTTTATCTACAGTCAAGTTGCCTAATTCGCGTCTCTATAAGCCACGGATTTGTAATCCGTGCTACTTTGCCCAACCAGACCCCCCCCGCCACTGAAAAAACTAAAAAACGCAGTTCGTAGGTTCCAAAGTGGCTCATTTCCCATGAGATTTATAATATCCGGGCAGCCATGATGTATTCCACGGTTGCCAGCCAATCACAGCCCAGCCCTGGTGGCAAGTGTGCACACTACAGCCGCCACGTTTTTACCTCCTGTCCCGCCAACTACGTGTGTTCCCCCGTGAGTTCTGAGTACTACCTGGCCATTTCTTTGTCAAGGTTACCTCTCTCTGGGCTCTGTTATGGACGGCCCCAACCCCCCAAGATGGCGTTCAACCCTGCTGGGGTCCAAGAAGGCGGCTCCTCTCAGTTATCGGCAGCGTTTGGATGTTATTTGTCGAGTGCAGAAAGGAGAAGTTTGCACACTTGGCCAGGGAGTACGGCCTGAACGAGTCAACAATTCGCACCACTTACAAGAACAAGGGTAACATTTTGAAGTGCGTCAAGGCCTATGGGGCTGAAGCGCATTTGATGGAGGTGTTCGCTGTCGAGACGAGACATTAATATGGACTGAATGCCTGGTTACATTTGTTTTGAAGCAGGCCAGTGAAAACATTCCTGTTGATGGGCCAGTATTGAGGGAAAAGGCTAAACTGTTCCACACACTCGCATGTCGATGCCTCGGTGTAACCCCTGCCAAGCCCTTTTGTGCAAGCCAGGGTTGGTTCCAGTAGTTTATCAAGAGGAAGGGACTTAAAATGTCCACTGTATGGGTGAGTGAGCATCAGCTGACGTGGCCATGGCAGGAGACTTCCCAACGGTACTGAAAGCAGCAATTGATGAGGGAGGTGATTGCTGACCAACTAAAACATTAAAGATGGCAGAGGCTGCCTGGTCAAGCACTGATTGAAGAAGTTACTATGATAAAGTTTGTATGCTCAAGTGCCAACAAAACTCACATTTAACACGTTAATAATCATTCTTATATATGTGACGATGATGATGGGAGGCATTATACTTCATCTTAGCTCAGAGACAGGGGCTTCGCCACTAACCAGTTCATAGCGGTTTTACAGTCGACTGTATTATGCCCAAGTAGACACAAGGCTGATCACCCTCCTGTTTTCTGTGCCTACTGTTATGTGTAATACATGCACTGACTGACTGCTTGATTGCGTGCCTGTGCAAAGTGGGGAATAATGGGGAAAAGTGGGGTGAGACGGGGGACTCTGGGCGAACGTCCAGAACCAAATTCCATTTTTCCCATACGTTCAGTATATACATATACATATACTGTATATATATATGTATATGTATATATAATATAAAACCATAAATAGAAGTGGAAGTGTAACTGGAAGCACTGAAACCTAACTGGTGGGCTTGGCCCCTAGGACCCCCCAATGTTTATAACATGCCTAACCTAGTGCCAACTAAGATGTGCATCACATAAAACTGGCGTCAAAATTGTGCAATAAGAGGGTTCGTTAATCACTGGCACAATCTTCACCCCACCATGCAATGGTGAAACACTCACTCAGGCTGGTCAGTGTGGACAGTAAATTTTGACTAAAATGTTATCATGTTTGGTTAGGTATAAGGGTCTCAAAACATAGGAGGAAACCACGATTTGTTTACTTGGTTCTCCCGCACCACCGACATGGGAAATGTTTAGGGCCGCCACAGCCTTGGGGTTCGTTTTTTGAAGGCTGCAACATGCTTGCATGCGTCGGCCTTTTTGGATTGGAGCGTGTAGCATTTTATGACCGGATGCCCTTCCTGATGTCTACCAATGACCCTTGGGTGGATTCGATCCTCTGACCCTACGGCCAGAGCGGAGCGCTCTAACCCACTGAGCCACGGCTGCTACGAAATAAATAGAAAATTTGGTATGGGAAGTATTGCTTGTTTTTCACCTGACAGACACATGGCTGCATCATCAGCAGATGCATACAATGTAGGCTGTTGCCCCGTCACTATTCAATACCTGTACATTTTTGTATCACTGCATCCTGCCAGGCGGCTGCTGCCACCATCAAATGCCCCTCGGCCAGATCTGCCAGAAGTGTGCGGCACAGACCCTTATGCGGCACTAAAACCTGAGTTAGGCAACATGACACACAACAGTGTGTGTAACATGACTCACAGAGTAGAAAGCTCTGTCCATACTAACGGTCATAGTGCATGCCGTGTTGCAAGTCATGCTGCCAACCTCATGTTGCTGAGACTGGTGATATTCACACCAGCACAATGGGCAGCACGCGCCAGTTGCCACTGAACTGTTAAAGGAGAAGGATGCATACCGACATCCCAGCAGTTCAAGACACTGTTGAGTACTGGGCCACTATGTCATGCCAAACAGTTGTCAGACTGGAACTCTTGCCCTGCCCCCCAAACAAACTCCACTACCCAGACTACAACAATTAGTTGATGCTGCAATGAACACAATAAACACCAAAAAATGCATAATAAATCTATGATACTGTATATAACTAAAACTCTCGCCTCCCCCCCCCTCCAACAAACTCCACTACCCAGACTACAAAAATTAGTTGATACTGCAATGAACACAATAAACACCGAAAAATGCATAATAAATTTATCTATCTATTGCCAGATGCCTTAATATATATATATATTTTTAATTCAAACCTTGCATATTACCAACTGAAAAACTTCAAAATACATATACAGTATCCAGTTATTTCACAGCTTTACAGTGCCACTGACAATGTTTTTTGGTGTGTGTGTGTGTGCGTATATATATATATATATA